>BGPR01016268.1:0-34894 GCA_013235015.1 Araneus ventricosus | reverse complement strand
CTATTACTTCGTTCAGTTACGTGTGCTGTTTGGACGTCAAATTAGGCTACCTGAAATGCAATCGTGGACGATGTTGTTTTTCTGTTCCAAGAATTAAATTAGCCACCAGCGACGTGAATCTACATCAGTTCCTGTTAATTCCAGCTTAATACAGATGACTATCAACCAGGTAGGAATCTAGGATTCGGGTCGGGGGGGGGGGGCGGTGGTGAGGTCATAAGAATTTTAGATCGTCGTGACGAATGCGTCAAACCTCAAGGCTAAAGTAAACCAAAATTCTTTAACTTTACAGACTTTACTCACCTGACAATAAGAATCATAAAGAACAATACAATACTTTCTATAATTTAATAAAAATTACAATGAAATAACTAGCCAAAAAATGTCTTCGACCGCGTCAAAGCTACAAGTACAAGTGGAATGACTACAAAAAAAGGAAAATTTTCGATCCTGCCCAAGCCAGAAAGCAATGTTGAAACGTTTTTATTATTTTTTTAAAGAGGAAAATTAAGAAAAAACAGTTTTAATGATTTTAAATAATATCAAGAATTCTGGCTTGGCTCTGGGGGGGGCTGTAGCCCGTTATCCCCCCTCTGGATTCTCCACTGCTATCAACAAATCGCAGGGGCAAACTTTCGATCATGTTGGAATTTACCTCGATGAGCCTGTCTTTTCACATGGACAGCTCCATGTTGCACTTTCAAGGTCTCGGATTCCCAATCACGTTAAAATTTACTCAAAGACATCTAAAGTACAAGGAAAATTATTAAAAAACGAAAAATACTTCACACGGAATGTTGTTCACCCAGAGGTTTTTTGAATAAAGAAATATTTAAATACTATGTAAATAAAAAAAAATTTCCTGCCATAAAACATATGTGTATTTTATTTGTTTTAATCAATGTTAAACATTTATCTCGCATATACATCTATTTAAACACGTCAAATTTGAAGGGAAATCTCTCGAATGAAGAGTCAATTTGCACCCGTCAAACCATGACGGATGATTTTCTAGTATTATAATAAACAAAATCTTTTTGTTACCCGAAATTTTTTAATTAAAATGAAAATATCAAGTGAACTAAATGATTTTTAATTTTCTCCAGAAGCCACTAAAAATTTTTAAAAAATGATATGAAATTTGATTTATTAATTTTTTAAAAATCGGTGAAAGATCTCTGCCTGCCTGCTCCAGAAACAGCTGCAGACGTTAACAATAAAAACATCGATAGAAATTGTGTTTGAAAACATTTTCAAAAATTAATTAAAATTAAACGGAATGTTGCATGGAAATGAAATTGGTATCATTAAAAAGCTAATTTTTTAAACCTTAAGATGATGTTAAAATGGTTTTTGTGCAACGATATGCCCCGAAGTTATTGCGGGAAAACGTTATAATTTTGGTTAATTTTTAATTAATTTAAATTCTAATTAAAAGTGTGAAAAAATTTTTCTTAGTGAGCACCTACTACCCAAGAAACAACCACCTGCCAAATTTCAAGTCCAAGTGGTTTGGGAGATTCCGTGATGAGTCAGTGAGTGACTTTCTTATATAGATGGTTTTCTTTTATTTTATTCTATGTGTGTGCGAAGTATACAGAAAAGAAGTGGCTGGCTTCTTAGACTCTTGTACCTCCTCCCTCTACTGGCTCTGAGTAGAGATAGGACGATAATTCAGGATTTTTCTATAAAATTCCTTTTGTCGCCAAAGTAACCAATTCTGTCGCCAAGTCGCCAAAATGGTCCCCAAGAATACCGTGACAGGGAAACAACTTTACAATAAAGATACAGGAAAGAAGGACGATAACCGTAAAAAAATTCAACGTCGATGTTTTGAGGAATGACCGCTTTTTCAAACTACCTGAGAAGAAAGAAGTGAATTCTGTCTGGCTACTAGGCACAGGGTGGTGCTCTGTCCACTAGGTAGCTCAAAAATGGAACAAACTAGACAAATGAAATTCAGTATATAATCTTAACATCACAAATGTAGATCTGTATCAGATTTTGGACAAAATATGTCCTTGGGTAGTCCGTCCGTCCTGTGCGTGTGAACACGATAACTCAAAACCACGGAAAGCTACATAGATGGAATTTGGCATACAGTTTCATCACTAAAATAGTAGATTTGTATCAAATTTAGGACAAAATCCGTCCACTAGTTTGATCCGTGTGTACGTGAATGCGAAAACTCGAAAACGCTGTAAGTTAGATAAATGAAAATTGGCATGTGCCCATGACATTAAAATTATTGATCTGGGTAAAAGAAAAGTTTGCGATGAGAAGCCGTTCCTCTCCACTTAGGATCGCCAACTTTTTGTCGCCAAGAGCAAGATGGCTTGGCGATGTGAGAACATTTGTTTTGGGTGCGCAGTGAACATTTTATTGTTGCCTTGTGCACGCAATGCCTGCGGCATTGCGAGTGTGTTCCGGGCAAAATTTTTAAACTTAAAAAAACATCATCGGCTTCGCTTTCAGGAAAGCCGGAAACTAGTAGCTAGGCTTGTTCATTGAATGTTATGAATCAATTTTTTTTTTAAATTCCAAAATGAATTCTTACCTCAAAAACATTCCTTCATCAAAGTGAGCATGAACGAAGAACTTCGCCTTTTCATGGTTAAGTGAAATACAAAAAAAAAAAAAAAAAAAAAAAATGTTAATCTAGTAAATTTTATTTATTATCATTTTGTTTGAAGTCATTTTTCATTACGTCGTCACACGAAATAAATGCATTATCCTATACGTCAAAAATCAAAATGTAGAATTCCAAACGAAGTTCGATTCAAATTCGAAGAAATCGACCAATGAAAGCGTACATAGCACATACCTGACCAATAAAATCGCAGCGCTGAAGCGCGAAATAAAAATATAACGATTCATGCGCGAACAAGACACGAATAGGAACATTCCTGCGCAACCCAAACAAATGTTCAGACGCCGCCAATCCGATTTCTACTTGGCAGCAAAGAACTGGCGAGCTATAGCGGAGAGAAAGGGCTTCGCACAGTAAAATTTACTTTAACCTAGATCTATATTAAATTTTGAAGAATTCGAAGGGAAAAGATGCAAAATGCATACTCGATTCTCATTACTATGCTACGAAGCTAAACGGGAAAGTCACCATTTTGCATAAGTATTGTTACAAAATTCGTCTTGTGGGTTAAGAAGCAGGATAATAAAGAAATAAATGACTCTTTATTCCACAAGGCTTTCAGCAAAACACTAACGTAGCACAGGAAACAAAACTAGACTGCTCTTGTACAAATTTACAACAGAGATCACCAATAAATCTCAGACACAGCGCTTTCAACAGCACTCAAATGTTGTTCAGTTCACCCGCTTGCTTGCTGATCAAAGTCCAACTGGTTCTTTCTTTGTTTGAGAGCTCGCTTTGTATACCTTTTCAACAGTGACGTCATTCCATAGGAAGTGATGTGATCTCTATAAGGTTCATGAAATTACTGGCTCCCAGTAGAGATAGGACGACAGTTCAGGATTTTTCTAGAAAATTCATTTTGCTGCCAAAGTCGCCAATTCTGTCGCCAAGTTGCCAAAATGCACACCAAGTTTGTCGCCAAGATTACCATCTCAGGGAAACAACTTTTCAACTTCGTAACAGTATACGAGAAAATTGAAAGGAAATACAAAACCGTTTTTTTCTAAAATTAATCTTTCATTTAGAGTAGGACCCATTCTTCAAAAGCAATATTCCTCCTTTGAAGATGATATTGCTTTTGATATGATCTGCAACCGTCATAACACGAAATCGGATGCAATTTTTCATCTTGGTTGCTTTCATTGGTATGCATTTTTTAAAAAAATAATAAGCATTGAGTTTCCTTTTATAGAAAGAATGTAGTTCAAAGTTCAAAAGTTTAGATCCGAAAAATATTAGCCGATAGATAAGTACCGTTTTAACCAATATACGGAAAATACCACACGATTATCATATAAAACCTTTATTTCCCCGAAGAAAACGGGAGAATAAATTTAAGCCCAAACAAAAATTCCTAACGCCAAGCGCTCTGAAGAAAGGCGAAATTTCCTAAATTTGGACTGAAAAAGGCCAATATGGCAACACTGAATCATATAAAGAACTAATTTTCAATCGTTTATGGTTGAATTTATTTTTTAGGGGGTGAGTGAGAAAAAACTAATTTTTCCCGCCTCACCCCTTGGAGGATTTGATTCTTCGGTTCCCATAGTGATGGAAACCAGCCGTTTCTGAGAGAATGAATTGGTTTCGTGAATTGAGTCGAAGGAGTGAATCTATTTTTTATTTCTCATTCTGTTTGTTTCTGAAATTTCATTTCTTCTTTTCCAAGTGACTAAATGTGAAACGACCATGTAATGCACGACTGTGTAAGAGTTTATTAGAATAGGGACAAGAGTGAGTTACAGTCCTAGAAAAAAATATAAAGTCGGGTGAAAAATCGCCACATTTGTAAAACTACTGCAATTTCAAACTATGCAAATTTTTTAGGATTTAACTTAATGCTACCGAATAATGTACCGAAATATATTGTAGAAAACCGTGATATTTTTTTGGATTATGTAAAAATTATTAAAATCAGCGGATGGCAGATTGGAAAAAAGTATAAAGACGTCTGGTACACCATCTGAACGAATCAATAAACTGAAAAAAGCATTTTTTTCTCCGATGCTAGAAACAAATACAAGTTTTTTTTAAATGCAGAATTGTTTTCTTCTTATGCATTTTAATACAATTCCGAGAGAATGAAAATTAACAGAAACTAAAAAGGGCAAAATACTAGCCTTTAAAGATGCTGGATACAGTGGTGCTGAAATTGCACGAAAAATTGAAGGCTGTAGTTAACCTCTTTATCATTAAACCTGGTAGCTATGGCACAGAAAACGAACAGGAAGACCAGAGATAATTTCTTCAAGGCCAGAAGTGCAGATCCAGAGGCTCGCCTGCGAGCAAAAAGTGTTTTTAGCACAAATTAAAGATGTGCCACAGTTGCCCTGTGTTAGTCTAACAATAAGAAATGCACTACATATAAATCCTAATGCTGTGTACAAGAAGTTGAAAGGAAAATCTCCACTTTCTAAAAGGCATACTGATTCACTTATACATTTTGCCCGCCAACATTTAATGGCTGGAACCAACCGGAATGATGTGTTTTTGGACGAAAAAATGTTTTATTTAAATAATTTAGATGGATGTAAGTTTTACTGGCATGATCTGCATAAAGAACACGACCTTTTTTCCAAAACGCCAATTCAGAGAAGGATCTGTCATGGTTTGGGCCGCATTTGCCGCCCCTGGTGCAACTCAAATTGTTTTTGTCGGAAACAAAATGAACTCAGTGTTATATCAGGATATTCTGGCAGATAATTTGTTCCCGATTTCCCCTCTGATTACATCAGAAGACTGGACATTTCAATAAAATAAAGCATCTGTGCATATTTCATGTCCACAAAATCCTAGATTAAAGCAGTATCCTACAAATTTCTGGTAAAAACTCTTCAAAGGCCATCTCGGTGTCCCGACCAGAATCCAATGTGAAAACTTTCGGGCATTCTGGCTCGATATGTTTACAAGAATATGCGACAGTAGAGAAGCAAGTCTGATCTAAAAACCACAATAAAAATTTGCTGAAATAAAATTGACCCGGATACCTCCCAATCTCTTTCTGGTTCTATGAATCGACTATTAATACAAGTAATAGAAAAATGAGGTTCCAACATCAATTAATAAAGAATAAATCATATCGACTTTATACCTTTTCCAACTTCAACTGTATTATAATTTCTCTAATTTCTATAAAATTTTAATAATGTAATTAAACTTATTTTTGCTGCGATTTCATTATATCACGAAGTGTCTTTACATTAAAAAAATTTGCATTTAATAAAATATATATTATTTTAATAATATATATATATATATATATATATTTCTAGTCTTTTATGTCACGCATTTTTTGCGACTTTATACTTTTTTCCAGGACTCTATTTCCTTCCACATTACATCATAGCATACAGTATCATCTTGTCGACTTATGTTTTATTTTTTCACTTTCTGGAAAGGATAAATTCATTCGTTAAAGGTATTATTGTTCCATTTAAATTTATAACGCCTTTTTGAAGCACTTATAATAAAAGTCTAAGAATTCTTTTTTTCTGTTCGCATGTTTTCACTGTTATATATTTCAGTAAATATATACAAGATATCACTTTTATCATTATTTGAAGGTAAAAAGCATTTCTAACGGAGTTGAAATGTAGGGTACCCCCCAAATATACGCACACTTCGAATAACCATTACATAAAAACTAATTAATTATAAATGAACAGACATATGAAACCAAAAAGCTATTGATAATAATTATTTATTAATTATGATTAATAATAGAGGATGTACTTCCTTTCCTCAAAGCTTAGTCTTGAATAAGTCATCAAGACACCTGAAAAAATTAAATTATCGTATTAATAAATTTGAATTATGAGAATTAGCAGTATGTTGTTTATTGTTTATGAAATATCTTTCAAAGCGTGTATTCATTTTATTGGGAGATTCTGTATTTATTCATACAATTACGATCACCACTTGCGTAGATCATGCTGTTGACTTTGATGAACTTGGGCAAGATCTTAAATCGGTACTTACGTATTAACGCCACCGAGGCTATAGATTGGCGGTAATGCGCCAATGAAGAGCAATTGGCTGCACTTAAAAACCGCCAAATTGGCGTTAATACGTAAGTACAAAAATCGCCAAATTGGCGGCACTTAAAAACCGCCAAATTGGCGTTAATACGTAAGTACAAAAACCGCCAAATTGGCGGCACTTAAAAACCGCCAAATTGGCGTTAATACGTAAGTACAAAAACCGCCAAATTGGCGTTAATACGTAAGTGCAAAAACCGCCAAATTGGCGCCACTTAAAAACCGCCAAATCTGTAGCCTCGGTAAGTAATATGTTGTTAATTGTTTATGAAATGTCTTTCAAAGTGTGTATTCATTTTATTGGGAGACTCTGTATTTATTCATACAATTACGATCACACTTGCGTAGATGATGCTGTTGACTTTGATGAACTTGGGCAAGATCTTAAATCACTATCAAAAGTTGAGCTGTCGCAATATTTGAGATATTGCACTCTCTTTCAAAAACTTTTAATCATACAGGTGGAATGAATAAGTAAGTGAGCAATTTTTATAATAATGATCTTTTACAAAAAACTTCCATAAAATTTCCTCGTTCATTAGAATTTATTTATTTTTATATAACACATTCCTATATATAGAATTTTCATAATTATTTTAAATTGTTATTTGAAAATACTAAAGTTATTTGAATGTTAATGATTTTTTAAATGATGAAATATAACTTTTAAGAGGGTTGCCTCAAACGTCATAAACAACTCTCAAGCATAGCAAGGCAAACATATATGCGAAGATTTATAGAGGAGAACATAAAGTAACAGAAGAAATCTTTACTGTGTTAACCTCTGGTCCATGGTCACTTCAGTTTTATCTTGCCTTATAAGTACTTTCGAACTCAAGATTTAGTGAATTTTTGACATTTTTCCAAAAATATCATGTTTATTACCGGCTGAACTGTTCTAGTACTTCGAAGATTTTAATTTTGAATTACGTGGAATAAAATCCTCCATTGTATAGCGATGGCACATCTCGCTGTCATGCGTGCGGTGGTGAATCACACCCTCTAAATGTTTCTTCCGAGCAATTGTCTTGCGTTCGCAGTGAAAACAGTACAGTATATCCTTAAGCAGGTATTTTAAGCTTCAGCCACTGACAACCCCTTAACCCCTTTAGTCAGAATTATGAAATAATGAAACGAGTCTTTTTTCTCCTTTGGTGTACTGTGTACTACTGCAAAGGTTATCTTATAAATAAAATTTAGATTACATACGGCACCCGGACAATACCGGATATTTCAACTAAGAAAAGATGAACAATCACATAAATTTCATTGTAAAATGGTTTTCAAAGGATAATAAAAGATTTCACAAGCATTCTAAATGGTAAAAAAGGATTAAATAAAAGAAATTACTCGAAAGACAGAATTCTTTACAGAACTCCACTTTGCGAAGAACAAGACTTTCTGGAGATGTTTTGGAAAAACTAAATAAATGAAATGATTCCACCCCAGAAACGAAAAATTCTTGCGAAGATTATAATAATAAGAGAGTCGAGAATCAAATAAAAAACAGCAAGTATTTTCATCAGTTATTGAATTAATAGGAGCAGTTCAAAGTTGATGTCCGGTATACCGGACACCAGGTTTAATAAAGAGCGACGATTTATACTATGTCTTTGGATGAAATATTTGATGCCAGAATTTAAACTTTTTTGACATATTCAGTAAATGATGCAAAAATATTGCTAGATTAAGTGATTGCTGAAAAAGCTACATTTGGAATGACGTCTCTCACTCCCTATTTCAAGAGTCCTTGTCATGATTTCAGCTATTAAGCATGCCTGACAACAGAAATACTGTATAGGATCACACCATTTTGGTTATTACTGAAATATGTTGAACAAATAAATGGTCACAGAATGTTTTTACGTGAGTTTTCAGCACGTTTCTTTTGAGTCAGCTTTGGCAGAAAAGAGGTCAAGTTTTTCTTAACTTAAATCGTAAACAAACAATGTGTTTTAACTTAATCCATTATCTGCCATTATCCCTTTTTTAGGACGATTGTTTTCACCAAACAGTGCAATTTTTACCTTTGATTGTTGCATTTGAATGTTGGGTGGACAGCTATAAAAGGTACAAATCCAATAAAAATAATTTTTTATTAAAAAGATAATTAATTCTAATTAAAAGTTAATTAATCAGCTTAATTTAAACATTTCAGAAATAGCGCTTTCTTTCCTATTTCAATCATTACTAATATAATAGCCCAGATCTATCTCTCACTGATTCGGTAACGCTCTGACGTCACCAACAATGGAATTCGCTCCACAGTACTGCGAGATGTTCAACAGCATTATTTCATCGTTAGAGCACCGAAATTTCAGTAATTTAAAAAAGTAATTGATCTGATCAATAGTTCCCGAGAAATTTTAAATTATGTTAATCGTAAATTTGAAATTAATTTCCGTTTATTAATAGAAAATAGTAAATTTCGTCAGTGGTATATCATGCGCGTGATATAGTTTGGGCACCACGATGCATCTAATTATTAGTGCAATCGTGATGATATAATTTAATAATATTTTTTGGCAACGTTAAAATTTACACAAAGACATCTGAAGTACAAAGAAAATTGTTAAACAACGAAAAATACTTCACACTGAATGTTGTTTACCAAAAGGATTTTTGAATAAAGAAATATGTAAATGATATGTAAATAAAAAAATATTTCCTGTCTTAAAACATATGTTTATTTTATTTGTTTTCGATCAAATTTAAAAAATTCTCTTGCATATATATCTATTTAAACACGTCAAATTGGACAGGAAATCTCTCGAATGAAGAGGCAATTTGTACCCGTTATACCATGACGGATGATTTTCTAGTGTTATCATATTAATGTAACTTTTTTTTGAAAAGTGAAATAATAGGCTTTTGGCAGATAATGGGTTAAACTGAGTCCGTAAAAGAAGTCTGTAAAAAATCCTATCCACCGATACATTATGCATCGCTGTAAGCTTTATATTAGTTGAAAAAAAGGGATGTTGACAATAGAAATAATACATAGGATTGCGGTGTATTTGCTTTTAATTGATGACAAATTAATAATTTAAATTTGGAAAATTTAAAAAATAATTCTGATATAGACAAAAATTTGGGTTTACTCAGAATTCATTTACAATAATTTTTATACATTAAACCATTGAAGCGAATTCTTAATATTTCCTGGTTGAACTGTTTAACATGTGCCTCTAAAAGCTCTCAGATCTGTTTAAGACGATGCAGGATGTGCTTTGGTTAATATTTCTGACGCCCCTGCAGGGAAGCTATTAGAAAACAGCGTTGAGGAGGGGTTCAAGTCCATGTCCCCAACAGTATTTATCTGATAAATATGGAACAAACTTCTCGCACATGGATTGGATGGCATCGGTTCTTAATAACAACAGACATCAGCTTCTTTTATTGAGGAAGTTAGATGGAGCATATTATCGTTGCTGAACAAGCAACACTAACTATCTCGATTTTTTTAATTTTCAAAGAGGAAGAAAATATTCAAGTTTTCGCAACCAATAACAAATATTTCTGAATTTTTTTTAGCATCAGATATAAACACGAGACCACATGTTCCTACCAGATGTGAAAAAAATTTCAGAAATATTCGTTATTGGTTGCGAAAAAATTGAGCATTTTCTTCCTTTTTGAAATTTCAAAATTGAGAGAGGTGGACAATATTTGCTTAATAAAACGAATTTCAGATATGAGTGATATTGAAAAATTTGGTGAATTGAAGTATTCTACGTCTTAAGATATAGATCAATGAACAAATATAGTTTAAAAATGAATAAATACTTGTTCTGAAAGTGATCAAGTGCAACATAAATAGGAAACACAGAATTAATTTGTCTTAACTTAATATTGCGCTAGTTATTGACATCTCTATAAGGTAAAATTACAAATGCAACAAGTAAATGCTGAATCCGAAAAACTAGTTTGATTAAAGCTAGAATTTGCATTATTGTGAAACAATTATTGTTAACAATGTTTCTGTGTTATGATTATTATTAAAATATAGAGTTTGCGATACTTTCAGTACTTATAAGAACTTCTTAAGAAATTATTTCTGACTTCTAATGTGATTTTGCAGCATAGTTGAGAAAATCAAAAATTTGATTTTGTTCTTTTTTTTCCAGACTATCGTGTTCGACCATTCGACTCATTACTATATTCTATAGAGGGGCAAGAGTAGAGGTGATGGCTCAACTCAGAACATGCTATCTGATACAGAATACTTGTGACAAGGAATCTTTTCAGCTGGACAGATAGTAGACAAATTGTCAACTGAGACAGGTGTGGATTGTGTTGCTTGAAGACACTTGTTTCTCATCTTTATAAAATAAACAAATTCCCAAGTATACAAGGCACTTTTTTAAGAAAGTTCCGATATCCTCAGAACAGTTTGGAATGTTGCACATTTCATTGTTGCAGCACATTTCCAAGTATAGAAACAGTCACTCTATTAAAGAGAGTGTTGATAGATCAGAGCAGTTTGGAATGTTGATGGAGAAAGTGTACATCAAAGTAGATTTCGAGCTTAGGATTAGGATTAAGTTTCTCTCTCTGGTTTTGGATTCTGTCCAGTTTCAGTAAATAACATTTAATTAAAAAAAGTTGTTTAGGACTTCTCCCTGTGTATTTGTGTTATTCATAATCTGTATATCTGCATTTGTGTATTTATAATAATTTGTTACTATGGATTTTAGATGTATTTTCAGTCGTCTGTTTGTGTTGTCTATAAACTGTTGAGCTTTTTCTACGAAGAGAACCTTAAACCATGCAGATTTTTCAATGTTAATAAAAAAAAGTATTTATGAAAATCGTGTTCAATGAGATATTTCTTGAAAATTTCTCAAGCAACTGCGTTAAATGAAGCATTATCAACTACGGCTCCTGTTGCATTAGTTATTTTCCTATTTAAATGCATACTTAGAGATGCGAAAAAATGATTCGAAACTTTAATTAGACCGTTTGGTAGACGCTGTTGAAAAAATAAAATAAAAATTAATCCTCTGAAACTAATTAAGAGTCTTATTGTTGACTCTTCGCGCGGATGCATCCATCCGCTCTCCAATCTCTCCAATCTTATTAACTGTGTAATCAACATTTTAAGAAAAAAAACGTCAAATAATTGTGAAGTAAAAGCACGACACAAAATGTCAGATGAAGATGTGAAACCTTTTTACTGGGCTTTCTCATGTACATTCGGTAAATAGCTAAGTGAACAGGAATTTATATATAAATATATTTTGTACCTGTAGGGCTACAGATGAAAATTCAAGTTCAGATTCAAGAATAGATCAGATTACCTCGTTGATGACCTCATCAAACTTCGTTGATAATTTATTGTAAGTACAGTTAAAAAATACAATGGTTTGGTAATACTGATGGTTTGTAGATTGTGTTAAATTTTATATTGCAGTCCACTCTTGAATCATATAAATACTCAATGTTATTTTCCACTACTATTATGTAAGCAACCAGCAGGACTCCGAATAGTGTTCCTTAAATATCTATAGACTATCGATACTATCGAAGCCAAGTCGATAGTAGCTAGTTTCGATAGTTTCCTCTCCGGCAATACTATCGATAGGCGCATTTTCAGTCGAGAGTTTCAAAACCATCGACTGGAACTATCGATAGTTCAAAACTATCGACTGGAACTGTCGATAGTTTTGAAGCTATCGACTGAAACTATCTACTGTCCATAATATTGCCTTTATCTAGTGGCGGGTCGTGTATTGTGTCAGTGGTGGGTGCTGTATTATATAATACCTATCATTGATGTATTTTTGTATAATTCAAATTTTGCCTTTATTTATCGTGCAATAGCAGTCGATTGTTTTCAAATTATCGGTAGTTTAGAAACTATCGGTAGTATCTATAGTTTCTAAATTATTGACTGAAAGAGCACCTATCGATAGTATCGCCTGAAAGAAAACTATCGACTGCATTATCGATAGCTGAACTATCGGTGTTTAAGGAACACTAAATGACTAACGCATATTATAAACAGCAAAACTTTAATAAAACTTAACAAAAGATTTGAAATGAAGTTAAAGTAAATAATTAAACTCAGATGATGCCGACATTGCAGAGATGAGTTAAAAAGAGAATTCCAAAGATGACGCACGAAAGATTTTTTTATATTACTCCTGTTTTTAACCAAGCCTCCAGATGAAAAGCGCACGCAGAAATGAAGCGCTGTTGCCACAAACTGAAAACAAAAGTTTCGTAATACTGAAAAAAAAACACACCATTTAACACTCTTACCTCTGTACATGTAGAAATCGCGTCTCAATTATGACATAAAATTCTGAGGGCAACGCTATTATAGCATTGCATATAGATTTTTAAATAGCTATAATAACAAATTGTCTTGATTTAATTGCAAGCACTGCATATAAGAAGTAACAAGTTATTTTTTATAAAAAAACAAAGAAAAAAATTATCATGTTCAGATGATAAAGAGAAGAGGTCGAAGCTGCTAACACTAAGAAAAGAAACGTATTAAAAGTACATTCGCCACGGAAATGGCAATAGTTTTCATTTTCTCTGAGAGTCTGAATGATATTTTGTCAGGAGCACTATTCATCAAAATTACGTCGAATCGTATAACAACGCGCAAACGATAACTGAACCGAAAAACTTATTACTCAGCTTGGAGGGAAAAGGGAACGATGGCTTGACGATAATTTATAAATGAAAAACGAGATTGTCACGCGGAAGAAAATGGTCTGGAACCAGCGCAAAATGAGAACGTTCTTAAGGGAAAGACCACCCCTCCACTTTTTTCGTCTCCCTTCCCCCATAGCCGAATGGTAGATTGAAAGTATTGATTCATAGCGAAAGAAGAGACAACAAATCACAAAAGAAGACCTGTTATCGATTTTTTTTTCTGTGTCGGGTTCTTAAAGCGCTCCTGATTGGTTGTGAAATCGCTGTTTCCATTACCCCTCGCGGGCATTATGACAACCAATCAAATACTTTTTCGTCCGCGAAAGATCTATGTAGGTCGAACCGAAACATGGACCCGCCGAGACAATGCATTGGCTGGAGATTCATTTTTGGTTGGATCAGGATGTTAAGCTGAGAAAATCCCTGGGAGACTATAAAGGAAAATGTAAACAAAATGAAAAAGAAATAAGCTTCAGAATGTCCTTTTAAAGAAGGAAATTAGGTATCGATATAGTTCCTGCAGTGTTTTCCATTTTCATATTAGTTTATTAAAACATCAAAGTCTTCAAAAGAAATTTTTTTCAGAAGACGTTATACAATCGTAATTACAATAGCAGAAAACGAAGATACTGTTTTAACTTAGGTAGCACCATTAATTTAAAAACATTTTAAGTCTAAAGATAAATATTTGAGTGCCTGTTTTATTGCAATAAAGTCGTCGAAACAAATGTAACTGCGTAAAAGAAAAGTTGTCAGGTCTCTGAGATTTTGGGTCTTTGAATCCGTGCGCTCCACCCATAAACCCCATCATATATATGTATAAATGTGTATAAAGCTCTGTTTTCATGTTTCGCGGAACGGCGTTCCTTGTCTGAAGTACGCTTTATCTCCCTCGTAAGATTGCAAAAAAGCCTTGTTTTTCGAGGGTTTGTGGGGTGGCTTCAGCGTTCCGGAGAAATGTCGATAAGTGCTCGGATATAAAAAGGAGACGAGCGACTGTCGGAGACCTCAGTACAGTTTGTACGGGCAATTGTAAGCCTTGTTACAATGATCAGTGGCTTGATAATTCTAGGGATTTATTGTGGTTCGAAATACGACCAAACGCACAGATCTCACGAAGCATGCACAGTCTAAAACAGCCCGTAGGAACTGATTTACAGTCTCAGTCCGTCGACTCGCACATCTTTGTTGTCCGAGCATGTACCGGCATTTCTCTGGAACGTTCGAGCCACTCCATAAACTCTCGAGCAACAACGATTGTTTGCCATCCCACATCGGGAAGTAAGGCATTTTTCGGAAAAGGAATGCCAAATCACAGATCCTGGGAACAAGGCTTAAGCATATATCACACGGACAGCTATCGTACTCTGTTAGCGTGAGCACGAGCGCAATGCCACTCACTAAAAAAGTTTGTAGCGCGTGACCGGTAATACAAAATGACGGAAATCGTGGGCTGTATTCAACCGGCTTGAAAACGCACACGATGGTGACGGAAAATCGTCAGCAGAGAAAATTCAAACCAATCGGGTGTGACTTTGACGGTGACGTAGTTTGCCAGCTAATACAGCTCACGATTTCCGTCATCTTGTCTTACCGGTCACGCGCTACAAACTTTTTTAGTGAGTGGCATTGCGCTCGTGCTCACGATAAAAGAGTATGATAGCTGTCCGTGTGATATATGCTTAAGCCTTGTTCCCAGGATCTGTGATTTGGCGTTCCTTGTCCGAAAAATGCCTTACTTCCCGATGTGGGACGGCAAACAATCGTTGTTGCTCGAGAGTTTGTGGAGTGGCTCGAACGTTCCAGATGTCGGTACATGCTCGGACAACAAAGATGTGCGAGTCGACGGACGGAGATTGTAAATCAATTCCTACGGGCTGTTTTAGATTGTCCATGCTTCGTGAGAACTGTGCGTTTGGTAATAAAAAAGTCGCCAAAATAACAAAATATCGCCAGTGATGTCGTCTATCGAAGCTGTTCCTTATTTTCACATTATTTAGGTATTTTTACATTCAACTTATGCAGTTCGGTTCCACTTTCGTTTCCGTCCGCAATCGACATTGTATTTCTTTAGAGGAATAGGTCACCAAAATGAGTTGGCTTCTTGTTATTTTAAACGTGAAAGAAGCAACAAAAGTTTGTTTAGCAAATCAAATAAGAAATGCCAATCCTCCATTTCAAAACGGGTTTTTATTTTTATTACAAAAAACTTTAATGCTGCGTGAGCATTCAACAACAGCAAGACTATAAATAATGTATAATTTAATAGTTAAAAACTTTACAGTAAATCTTTCGAAATTATAAGAAAATTTATCAATTTATAGTAAGAAATAAATTATTGTTCCCAAATATTTAACTTGATTTTCCGGCTAATTTCTCTCAAATTATTTAGAGCATAAATCAGAAATACTAAATTAATAACAGTTGTGAGTGGATGTAAAAAAATTTAACAGAAAACACAACTCAGTGCAGACAATTACATAAATGTTTATTTGAATCAACAAATGCTTAGAAATTTCTTTAAATTTATTTTATAATTTAGCACAATACTTGGATTTTTTCTGTTATGAAGTAGGGTTCTCATGTCTAATCGAGTTCTCGCTCATTACGTCACCTTCTGTAGATTGTTTGGATGATGTAGAATTCTCACGTCTAATCGAATTTTAACTCATTACGACATTTTTTGTAGATTGGATGATATAGAATTCTCACGTCTAATGAAGTTCTCACTCATTATGTGAATTTTTGTAGATTGGATGATATAGAATTTTTACGTCTAATACAGTTCTCACTCATTACGTCACCTTTTGCAGATTGTTTGGATGATGTGGAATTCTCACGTCTAATTGATTTCTCACTCACGATGAACGGAATAATATTTATCTAGGCAGAAAATTCTGAAATGTTCTGCCTATCTTTACTTGGAAAGCGCTGTATAACCGAAGCTGGGCGTTATCATAACGAAGTACTTTATTATTACACTGGATAGGAATGAATCGGGACTGTGATGAAACGGCGTAAAAATGAGAAATGCACGGTGTTTAACTGTATATTATTTTATGGAACTTATTAAGCACGTGAAAACGCTTAGAGTTTGTTCTTCTTCGTATTATTTTGAGAAGGAGGGAAGGTGAATAAATATTTTATTTTAATTTATTTATTTGTGCAGCATGCAAAAAACAAATGAATAAGCAAATACATAAAGGAAGCTAGTATTTTCTGCATTTTTAATACTTCCGAAACTCTTAGCCTGCAGTTAGATAGCAAATGTTTTACGATTAAATCGAATAAAACCCTGCTATTTGGCAAAAAGTTGAATACAATCCGTGATAATGCTACGAAGAAAAGAAAAAAAAAATATTTTTGAAATTTTTATCACTTTCTTACCGATCTTTAAGAGTTCGGAATCACTTTAATTTATATTAATCAAATTAAAGCTTTATTCTTCGTCGTTTAATAAGAGCTTAAAGCAATTTACGTATTTTCAACCAGTTAAAATTTAATATACGTATAAAAATAATTTTAAATAGATCAGTTGAAATATTTTGTTCGATTCATTTCATTTAGATTGACGAGAGCTCAGTTTCTTCATTGCAAAGCATTTTGTAGTAGTGTTTTAAAGTATTTGTTTCTTATTAATAGAAAATTTTCTCTTAATTCCTTTTTTTAGTGATGGACTGTGTTGAATATATATCAGTCCAACATGATTCGTTTTCATGAAAAGGTCCTTTTTTAATGATAATTTAGCAAAAAATAAGGGCTTAAATCAATTAATTGAATGTTGGCCTTGTGTTTAGTTAATTTTGCCGCTATGATTTGACAGCCCCCTGAACACTAGACTTATCCCCTTTTCAAGTATTCATTAGGAAGGTATAAAATATCATGCCACATACATAAGAAGGATTTTTTTATTCCTTTGAAACCTTTTTCTTATATTTTATAATCCACTTAAGGGGGCGCCTCAAATATGGGTATGAGAACCTGCCGTATAAGCAGAGACTCGCTTCCCGGGTGGGTTATAGTAATGGTAGGGGTAGAATTGCCCCCGCCAATGACGGATCGTACCTCTGTCTGAGTGGGTCGTCGTATGAGCCGCTCGCAATAAGGGCTATTATGCGAGGGCCACAGTGCCCGATTAATTGTCGCGGCGGCCGTGTCATTCAGGTTATCGGCATGCTCAGGCTGGTCGGAGTAATTCGCTCGTTTATAGTTCTATTTTATAATCAAGATTAAGAGCATATTCCCTCGTTAAAATTTAAATCTAGTATTAAAATGAACGTGATGAACCTTATGACTTTATGTCGTATTATTGATGTAGATAAAAACCTGAGAAAACATAGCTTGCGAGGATATTTACTCAGAACTGCAGGAGCGGGTCTATTATTTTAGCTATGAGGATCTGTTCTTTTTTTTAAATTTATAACTTCGATATGGAATACCGGATGAATTTATCTTTTGACAGAAAGGATTAAAATCCGCAGATTGCCCGCATTAAGGGTTTAACCGTTGAGCTTAGCTTAAAAATACTTGCAATTGATCTGTTCATGCCTATATAGTTTTTAGGATTTTTTGCTATATGAAAACGTTAAGTTGCGGTGACCTAGTGGTAAGGTGCCAACCCTGGAGCCGGAGGGTTCCAGGTTCGAAATCCAATTACACTGAAGATCCACCGTGTATCGAGCCTGTTGTATGTTAAATCAAACATAGGGGGTTAAACGTCCTCCCGCTGGTTGGGGTGCGGAAGTTTAGGAAAGGGGGTGCCAGCTCAGGTGTCGTCCTCGTCATTTGACCTGTTCAAAATGACAACTTCCGTCCGAAAATGACACTCGTCTTGCTTCGAAACGGGACACTGGTACTGAATTAAACGAACTACATACAAATCTTTTACTTTATTTGGGGTTTATTATTTATATACAGTGAAACTTCGATTAACTGTCACTCGTTTAACCTGCAGTTTCTATTATCCGTCATCGTCTATAAACTTAGGTTTATAGTATTACAATACATTTCTACTCTTATATTGAAGTTTATATTGATGGTTTTGTAAAATTAAATACAATATGTATGTATTATTCACTTTTGAAGGATTTTATTTTCATTTTCTTCCCAAACCAGCAGTGAAATCACGTTACTGTACATATGCATTAAGAGATTTCTGTTATCCGTCTATTCGGTTATCCGTCAGAGCCCTGGCATGGAAGGTAACGGTTAATTAAAGTTTTACTGTTCAGTAAAACCTGTATAAAACGGACTCTGTAAGAAAAGGAATTCTGTCTTAAACGGAAAAAAAATATTTAGTCCCATCGGAAATCCTCATATACTATTTAGCCCTGTCTAAAACGGAGACAATTTCTAGTCTCTTTAGATTCCGTTTAGTCCAGGTTTTACTGTATTAATATATCGTTTTAAAGCAATTCGAGGGATATTTTGAGACGGAACTTGCAATTTTGAACTGCGGGAAAATGACAACGGCAATAAGTGATCCAGCAGCCCCCCCCCTTTCACTTCAAATCTCAGCGCCACACAATTGGGAGCCCCTCGACGTCGGATTTAACGTGCACCATGCCCAAATACATGACGGATCTTTAAGGAAATCGGGTATCTAGCCTGGTACTCTCCGGACCCACTGCCGAGAACTTACCAACAAGCCACGGCGGCTCAATAGAAGTGTTTTGCACTACAGTAAAACTTCGAATAACTGACAGCTTCTGTTATCCGTCATCATCAGGATTTATAACCGTCAACATTGGCTTATAGTGTTACCATATATTTCTGTTCATTACTACTCTTATATTGAAGTTTATGTTAGGGATGGGAAAAACCTACCGGTTTTAACCGAAAACCGTTTTTTTTCGGTTATTTTTTGTCCTGGTTATAACCGGATATTTTTTTAAAAGCCACTAACCCACTATCAGGTGAAAAAACCGTATCGGAAGACAGGTTCGATTAGGCTAAAATTAACCAAGTTACGAAGCTTTGAATTTCATCATCTTAGGCCAGTCAACGACAACCACTTCCTCGAGGCGTCGTTGGTTAGCGGATTACTGAAAGAGTCTTTATGAACAGATAAATATAGGCCAATAGATTCATTTCCTGTAAAAGAAATATTAATAAAAAAATATTCAACAAACGTCTTTTTTAAATAAAGAAACCGAAAACCGGTTATTTTGAGCTGTTATGACTGCCAGGTTTAACCGGAGGTGAAAAAAATCTGAATAACAGAAAACCAGTTATTTTCGCAATGAACGCCATCCCTAGTTTATATTGATCTTTTCGTAAAATTGTTATGTATTACTATGTTTATGTTTCGCTTTTAAAGGATTTTATTTTTATTTTCTTCCCACGTTAGAAGGAGAAATCACGCTAATGTTACTGTACATATGCATTAAGAGATTTCTGTTATCCGTCTATTCGATTATCCGTCCGGACGGTGGCGGTTAATCGAAGTTCCACTATGTGCTTGTACAATATGTGTATTAAATGATTATTTACGCTACGTTGTTTAAAGGCTATTCAATGAGCATACAGATTACTAATATAATAGCCCAGATCTGTCTCTCGGTAACGCTTTGACGACACCAACAATGAAACTCGCGCCATAGCATTGCGAAACGTTAAACAGCATTATTTCATTGTTAGAGCACCTAAATTTCAGTGATTTAAAAAAGTAATTGTCATTCTAATTTCAAATTTAGTAGCCCTAAAATAGTGATATAAAATTTAACTCGCTATGGTCAATAGTTCCCGAGAAATTTTAAATCATATTAATCATATATTTCAAATTAATTTCCGATTTTTAATAGAAAGTAGTAAATTACGTCAGTGGTATATCATGCTCGTGATATAGTTTGGACGCCACGATGCATCCGATTATTTATTGCAATCGTGATGATATAATTTGATAATATCTTTTGGCAACGTTCGACAAGCAGAGAAGTGCTTTGTTTTGAGTAGACATCTGAAGTACAAGGAAAACTGTGAAACAACGAAAAATACTTCACACGGAATGTTGTTTACCGAGAGGTTTTTTGAATAGAGAAATATGTAAATAAAAAAAAAATCCTGTCATAAAACATGTTTATTTCATTTGTTTTCAATCAATGTTAAGCATTTTTCTCGCATATATATCTATTTAAACACGTCAAATTTGACGGGAAATCTCTCGAACGAAGAGGCAATTTGCACCCGTCATACCACGACGGGTGAGTTTCTAGTTTTTAATGTCTGAATAAAAAATTGATAATTTTTAATTAATCCCATGAGAACCACTTTCCTTTGCAAAAAACAACTAGTCAGTTTTTTGCAGTTCTTTCAGAACAGCCAGGATCCCTCCTCACACACAGGAAAAAAGAACTCTTGATATGCTACCGGCAATTTTCCTTCAAGTTAAGAAGTGCTTAATTTTGCGAATTTGATCTAAAATGACGGATGAAATAACATAAATACATTTTAAAAACAAGTTGTAATGACAGTCGGGAAAGCGATCAATTACTCGCCGGCTTCCACCGTAAGGCAAAAAAGGCCCACCCTGAACAAAATAACAATATTTGACTGCAGTGTGTAAATGGGTGTTGGCGCCACTTGGGCGGCACGAAGCGCCAACTGCCTAAAACCGCCAAAGTATGTTCACGCTCTGTCACACTCCAGAGCCGAAAACCACAATGAAAAATTATCATCCCGTGAGCTATTTATGGCAGCAAAGAGAACACAAACCGCATAACAAATGACCGTGGCTTAGTTCCATTTTTAAGAAATTATTCTTCCTGGCTCTTTTTCTTTTGAAGGTTTCACTACAGGCATTTATTTCCGTAAATATTGGAAGTTTAGGTTTGTAAACCATGAAGTGAGGGCTTGCAGCGAATAACTGTATAAATAAATTTAAATCAACAGAAAAGAAGCCGAACTCTTGTTTTTGCGATATTTATAGTATTATTGATGGAATGTAACTCCTCTTTTCTTGATGAAATTGGGTATTGAACAAAAAATAAAATTAAATAAGATTCAATCCATGCATGAAAAATATGAAAGCAAAATCTTGAAAATTTTTTTTCAATTTATCTTAGTCATCTTCTTCATACGAATTATGGAAAGAATTTTGGCAAATGAAAATTGTTTGTCAATAAAACAGGACTGATAATATAACAGAGTAAATTTTTAAAAAAATTACAAAATGTTTTAAAAATTTTCTATAAAATTTATTCATTTTTTTAAATTTTCGTATAAGTTAAAGTGGAAAAATATTCTGTTAAATGAAAATCGTCTGCAAGTGAAACAGTTCTGATAATTCTGTCATTCCAATTTTTTTTTACTATAATTCTTTTTTGAGATCATATGAATTTTTATTTGTCAATTTACATCTCTTGTTTCTGCTACCAATAAAAAATTTAATGCTTAATTTATGTCTAAATTTTTCATATTTGACAAAAATGTTTTGCTTGATTCTAATAAAGAAGAATCAATGTCCATTATTGGCAACTTGCATAAAGGCGGACGATTTTATAAGGCTGTATGGAAGAAAAATTCGATATCATTATCTTCAGCTCAGTGAAATGTTTGAAAGTTGTTATACATTTTGTTGCATCTGGTGTGGTAAGTAGATCTTATGCTCAATTTTCTAAATGAAATAATTTTAAAATAAGCAGAGTCATTAAATAGTTTTGTAGTTTTATCTGACGAAGAACAAAATTTATAAAACATGAAGCTGCGATGATGTTCTTTGTAGGTGCAAACTGGTTATAAACAAATTGAAGAAGTTATAGTGGGAATTCTAGAATTCTAATGATTTTGGCGAATTGTGTAGAAAATAATTAGGAAATGTTATTAAGTATCGTTTTCTAAAGTTTTATAGCACTAAAAAAATCAATCATTGTTGTTTAAGAGAGTTGGACCATTCTCGACAAAGAATATAGTTTAAATTTCATTTGTAAATAAAGAGAAATTTTTTTAAAGTAAAAATTATACCGGAATAAGAATACAGTACATATAGGAAAAATGTAGTGTTTTTATTAAAAACAGCATAAAATATTTGTGCCTTGAAGTATTTGTTTTTAATAGCAAATAGAAAATACGTTGCGATGTGATAATCTGCAAATATATAACAAAAAATGTACACTAAAAAAATTGTGTCACTCCAAAATTAGTACAGTATGTAAGTAAAGGTTCTATAATTACAGTGAACTATTTTCATTTTGTCCCTCCATTAGTCGCAATAATTTTCCTCCTTAAAGAGTGGCAATGTATCATTCGGATGTAAAATCTATTCCATGATAGGTGGGCTTGTATTATATACGGGATTGTCACTGTATTTCACTGTACGGGAATGTCACTGAATTTCGCTATAAGGGATTGTCACTGAATTTCACTGTACGGGATTGCCACTGTATTTCACTGTACGCAATTGTCACTGTATTTCAATGTACGGGATTATCACTGTATTTCAATGTACGGGATTGTCACTGTATTCTCCCTAAACTCTGCGCGAGGCACTGAGCGAAAGGGCGGACGAAAGAAACAGTTTGTCAGTGGAGACAACCGAAACAATTTTGATTTCCTGTTATAATTTTAAAGTGACTTGCGTCCAATTTCATAATTATGTGAAACAAGGAAATGATATAATTAAGGAAGTAAAATAAACTTCAAAATATGACTAGCTAAAAAGGATTAGCCTCGCATCTCTTTATTATTTATTCTCCGTGTTCATTTTATTAGATTGATTAATCTTTATTGATTTTTTTTTATCAGAGTAAAATAAACCATTACTTACCCACTTTTTCATGTTTTACTTATTTAGTACTTATGTGTCCCGTATCAATGCTTGGCAATTATGGCATCCCTAATGATAGGTCCAACCGGTTTCCACAATTTTTCCTTTATAACTGTAATAATTAGTCTAACTAATGAAAATGTAAATAAGTGTTCTGTAAGAAAAATTCAAATTGTAATACGTTGAAAACAGATAACAGGTGCATATTTCATGGGCATCTATCGCGACTAACGGAGAGTTAAAACAATCAAAATAATAAAAAAAATATTGTATATCATATAACTTGAAAACCTGAAAAATATATGAAATTTTTTATTATAAATAGTGTCATAATAATGTCATTTTTGATTATAAATAGCAACATTTTTCATTATAATAATAATGTATTCATTAAAAATATATTACTGCTCATAAATAAGTGAAAATAAGTTTATCAGATGAACTAGCCGCCTTCGGCGACCGTCATATCAATAACCTGTGGCTATGCTTGCAACTTGGCAAAGTAAATTGGCGAATTGGCAGTTGTAGAGGCCGAGGGACTCTGCCAAATAGCCTGTGGCTATGCTTGCAACTTGGCAAACTAAATTGGCGAATTGGCAGTTATAGAGGCCGAGGGACTCTGACAAAGTTTTATTCTACGATATATCTCAAAAATATAGGGTGGTAGGCGGCAGGCCACCATTGATTAAAGGCAAATTTGAAAAACTTCTTGAACTTTCTATTCTTTTTCGTATATATGAATTGACAATTATTGCATAATTTATCTATAAAAAAATGTGTTTCTAACTATGATTTGTTATGGCTTTGAGTTAGTTAGTGTATTTAATTTTTGTGTTTTAAAAACTTTTAATGCAGTAAAGGAAATTAATTTTTTAGTTTTAGTATTGACATTCTTGATCAGAAATTTTACTGTATTCAGGAAAATAAATCAGAAGAGTTTAAGATGGAAAATAATAAGAGGAATTTATTTTAAGAAGTAGATCTTTGTATAGCTCTACTTTTTATCTACTTGTTATGGGCAAAAGAACTCATTCAATAATTCATATTTTAGAATTCCTTACTTCTCTACTACTTCGTTGTGATTTTTTGTTACACTAAATAAAAAAGATTAAATTATATATAATTAGCATTGAAACTATTATATCTTAAATATTTAAACTAAAAGTTTTTCGTTGCTTGTCAGCTTATAAGTGTATAAGAATGCATGTGCACTTGAAATTCCTTTGGAAATTTTCATATTAAATTAAGATTCTAATTACAGATTTAGGCTATGATTTTAACTAAAGTTAATACATAGTTTTATTATATAAAACAACTGTGGAATGATAATTTTGGATAATATAACAGTCTAGAAATGAGAAAATAAATTTCTTTTGCTAATAAACATCATATTAGAAAATTATTAACTGAAACATCTTTCCGTAAAAGTTATAAGTGAAACCAAAAGAAATCATTGAACTATTTATAACATCATCAAATTTTCACAATTCTAACATAAAAGAAGTTAGCAGAAATTCATTCAGTATAAGGCCAAGAAATCGTATAAAGGTTTGCTACATGATAAACGCTGGAAAACAATGAGAAAGAACGTATACAGTGTGTCCGAGAATTATTGGACACATTGCAAAAGTATGCAAAAATAACTAGGAACAGTAGCGCTTAAAAACAATTAACTAGAAAAAGTAGAATAAATTTAAAATAAATTTAGTATAAACTTTAAACAGAAACAACAAAATTTAAACCATAAAATTTAGACAATAAAAATTATACAATGTTTAAGAAGCGCGCAATTGTAGCTGCATACACAAAACCAAAAAAAAGTCTCAAAATCATTCAAAGAAAGTAAAAAAACTAAGAAAAATACTCTGAGATAATCGAATTAAACAAACAAGGAATCCATTCTAGTCCATTTTTTCAAGGGCTAAGGACTATATTCGGAATGGATTCAAAATATTCTGGAAATTTTTCTGTAAGAAGCTTGCATTACGCCAAATAGAGCTTCTCTTAGCCTGAAATTTTCCAACAAAAGACAAAGAAGATCAGTGCCGTCTGAAAAGCATTATTTTAAAAGTAAAAGGAAAAACAACCACAAACATAAAAACGCTAATAAGATTTATTTAAAAGTGTCTTTAGCCTTCCGGCTGATTAAAAGCCTTCATAAAAACAAACTTACCCTATGATTAAAAGAGAGAAAAAATGTCCCCACGCCATCACAAGCGTTGTCCCGATTTCCCATACTAATAACACGGCTCCTAAAGTTTTGTTTCACAGCATTCTTTATTCCCAGAATCCGGTAAGATGGAACTAGGTGTGGCCTAATGTGCATTGTAAGAGAAAATTTCAATCAGTAGTCGTGCCATCCGAACTCCAGAAATTACGTCTCTTGAATTTTTCTTGTGGGATCGTGTGAAAGATTAAATGTATCAGATGCCTTCTAAATATGCAGGAACTGTAGCGACTTATCACATCTGCTATTAACTCGATAGCTCCTCAGATGCTTGCAAACACAAACGTAAAATCGAGTATCGCTTGGACATACAACACGCAACCAAGGGATCTCGCATCGATATATTTTTATTTTAGCGTAGGACTACTTTCCTCCTATTGGGGTCTCAGGAAGGAATTTGACTCTCAAGGCAAAACGCAACAAAAAACGTTGTATGGGAGATCCTCCATATCTCGGTAACTACATATGCTAAAAATATAACTAACGTCTTATTTTAGAGATAAAGTGTAGAAACTTCGAGAAACAAAAGAGCCAAGCGAGTAAAGTAGTCCTACGCCTTTAACATCAGCGGCTGTTTGAAAAAGACAGCCTCCCGTCATTGTTTTTTAGTTCTATAATAAGTTAGTAAAATTATTTTGTTTCTATATGTTCTAGTTTTTATTCTATATAATTTTTAATGTGTCCAGTAATTCTCGGACACCCTGTATTTTATCTACAATTCAACCCTGTATTTTATCTACATTTTAAAAACATGATAAATGCATGGAAAACGAAACATTAACATTATAAAATCTTCTCTACTCTGTATATCGAGATTAAATGTTGTGAAATAATCAGTCAAAGTATGTTTCCTAACAAGTTATATTTTCTTGAAAACTACTTAGTGAAAAGAAATAAAAGAATCCGCAAGTAAGCATAATCAGAACCACATACCAAGAATCAGTTGTTTTTTTGCTTTTAAGAAAACTTTTGTTTACTTTAATTTGTTAGTATCTACTATAAAAGTTATCTAAGAAAACCGCGACGAATTTTTAAAGCAACTGAACAACCCTTTCAAGTTAACTACATGTTTCATTTTGAAAATTAATAAATTTATTTCAAAAATGAGTGTTAGACATGTAGCTGATCATAAATACGTAATGTAAAAAAAACTAGCATTTTTAATTTTCAAGAAATTTGTGGTTTCACAGTGAAACCAATGAATAGTAACGGGCTATTTCTCCTACGAATGTTATCATCGAAATGCAAGTTAAATTATGTATTTAATTTATAAGCATACGTGAGTATTCAGGATATTCAACCTTCATAAAATTCAATATTACTTTTGAAGATTCGATTCTGAAAAATATCAATTTATGTAAGAACACTCATCATCCTGTTTGTCTTAGAGATCAGACGCAATTTAACTCTTGCCGATAGCTTTGTGAATACTGACGGTATTGAACTGGAATTTTTATATAAGTTGCCCTATATATCTGAATCTTAAGTTATGCAGGTAAAATTACACTACGTGTCGCCCATGCGCAGTAAAAAATTGCTCAATGTATCGTTTCACTGAGAAACCAATGAACGCGAAAGGGTTAAAGAAACCTATGAATTATTTTCATTTGAAATACTATCACGTTTTTACGTTCTTATAAATTATCGTTTTTGCAACATTCGTTACTTTTTCTTTTAATTTTTTTTGTTTGCTTCAATCTGTTCACATTTGCTTTAAAAACTGTTTTCGAAATACGCGATATTTTCATTTTTTTAAAAGGCAGCTGATAGAAGAAACGTATGAATTATTTCCATCTGGACTACTATTACGTATTCCCATTTTTGTAAAATCAACGGTTTTTGCAATATCCATATCAACAAAACTCCGAAGTAGGTAAATAATAAATACGCTTGTAAACAACCGTAACCTACATCTTCTGTCCCAATTCACCAATTGAACTCTATGAGGTACAATACCTTATTTGTCACATCCGAACTTGCAAATTGTGAAAAAAGAAGAAAAAGAAAAGGAAGAAAGAAAAAAGAAAAGAAAGACTTAACGGCATTGAAAACGGAAATACAAGGGAGGTGGAAAGGGATAAAAAGAAAGAGCAGCTGGAGGCTAACCCAACTAAACTTCCGTAGAGAAGTAAGGGAGTGCAAGATGTGAGAAAAAAATAATGGAAACGAAACGTGGAACATGACGCTAGACGCGTGCGGTGCGGTGTCGCGCACGTGGCAACACCGCACCTGTGCTTCACGCGACGTATGTTCGCAAGCCATAAACAAAACGCGGGGATGCATGCGTTACGCAATTTATATTTGCATTTTCTTGCTTCGCAAACAACTTAGAGTCGCCACAGGACCGTGACGTCACTTGTTTGGTGTAATTCGTTTGTAAACATGTTCATCAATTAATATCAAATTAACTGAAGACTTTGCGCTGAAGGTGCTTTTAAATTAGGATTTTCCTAGCTTTCCTTAGTGTTTTGGTTTAACAACATTTTCTTATTCATTCCGTAAAGTTCCACGTTGTTAAATTTTCGAACATTTCCTCTTTTTTTGCATTGTATTTTCACGTTTTTTGTCGGCTTAAAGAAAGGAATGATTTCAGGAGTTTTCTGAAGAATATGTTCAGAAGTAAATCGTCGCTGAACAAGCGACACCACCTATCTCAATTTTTTGAAATTTCGAAGAGGAAGAAAATACTCAATTTTTCGGAAACAATAACGAATATTTCTAAATGTTTTTTCACATCTGGTCTTATGTTTATATCAGATGATAAATACATTCAGAAATATTCGTTATTGGTTGCGAAAAATTGAGTATTTCTTTCGTCTTAGGAATTTCAAAAAATTGAGATAGGTGGTGTTGTTTGTTAAGCGACGAAATATCATTTTACAGCTTTATATTGAAGAAGACGACATTAAAATGAGTGTGCTATCACAAAATGATGCTACTTCTTCAATAGTTCTTCCAGCATATCATTTCAAATTTTTTTTTTCGAAAATAGAGCTCTGGTATTTTACTAAAGGTTATATAATCTTCTTAAACAATAATTTTTACAAAAGGGGAGTTGGAACCCCAAGTCCTTTAACCCTAACCCTGTTACTTCGATGTACCTTTTCTCAAAATCTGTTATAGTTCATGTTTGAAATTTTTTATACAAGTACATCTTTCTCATTATACTGAAATGATTTAAGAAAAAAATTCAGACTAATTTTTTAGAAATTTTTTTTGTGTCAGAACAAAAATGTGAAATAGGCAATTTCGATGTACCTTTCCTCAAAATCTGTTATAGATACATGTTTGAAATTTTTTATAGAAGTAAAATACACCTTTCTCATTATACTGAAATGAGCTTTTGGTTAATTTTTAATTTTTTATAAATTTACGAAATATTTAATTAGACATAGTGAAATTTTACCCTATTTCGACACAAAAAAATTGTAAAAAATAAAGTTTTGAGTTTTTTTAAAAAAGCCCATTTCGGTATAATGAGAAATGTGTACTTTTCTTGTATAAAAAGTTTCAAACATGAATCTATAACAGATTTTGAGAAAAGGTATATCGAAGTAATAGGGTTGGGTTAACGGACTTAGGGTTCCAACTCCCCTTAAACAGATCTAAGTTTTTTTAAAAAATTACCTAGATATCTTTATGGAAAGCTTCTCTGATTCCTTTGTTCTCTCAGAGAACTTTTTGACATACAGTGTCCTTCATCTGTCATTCGGTTTAGAATTTAAGATCCCTAATGGACATTTATTTTTTAAAACTCAGTTCCATTTATTTTCTGTATTATTTGATACAGCAAAAGACGGAGAATTTGATTTCTTGTGAAGGAATGCCTGATTAATGTCTAATACAATTTGCTCTTCACAATGGGAGAGAGTGAAGTATCTTCCTAGAGGAATTTTGATGGGAAACGACCTATGTTTGTGATGTGTATAGCAAAAAACTTGGTAAACTTATCCAACGAAACCAACAATTGTATTGTAATCACCGAACAAATCACCAATCAATTATTGTTAGGAAAAGTTTAAGAACATCACAAGCCTACATTCATCGCCTGAGAGGTGAAGGGGATTCATTCTGCTGTGTTTTGATATGCCAGGTTATGAATTGCCCAAAACTGGTAATAAGTTATCGGCAATGAAAATAACTCAATAATGACAATGAATTGGAAGAAAGAGTATCCCCCCCCTAAAAAAATCATTCCAGAAATAAGTAAAAAATTTCGTACATCAACCACGTAATCGATAATATCAAAATAAAGACACGTTTGAGGATCTAAATTTAAATCCTAAATTTTAAACTATGAAATAAATAATAATTATAAAATGTAATGGGCTAACGACCTGTTTGCACTCTCGTACGTAAATCCATGTCTCATGCCTAGCACATGACGTTACGAAGCTTCTTAGTATATACAGCGACTTAAAAAAAATCTGGCGATAATCTTGCAAGCAGACAAACATCCAAAATGAAATGTCATCACGTTAAGAAATTCGCAACTTTCACGTGATAAAATGGATGGTAATTACTAATATAATAGCCCAGATCTGTCTCTCACTGATCCGGTAACATTCTGACGTCACCAACAATAAAATTCGCGCCATATCACTGCGAGACGTTAAACAGCATTATTTCATTGTTAGAGAACCTGAATTTAGAGTAATTTTAAATTTAAAAGAGTAATTGTCCTTCTAATTTCAAATTTAGTAGCCCTAAAATAGGGATATAAAATTTATCTTGCTATGATCAATAGTTCCCGAGAAATTTTAAATCATATTAATCATATATTTCAAATTAATTTCCGTTTTTCAATAGAAAGTAGTAAATCACGTCAGTGGGATATCATGCGCGTGATATAGTTTGGACGCCACGATGCATCTGATTATTTATTGCAATCGTGATGATATAATTTGATAATATTTTTTGGCAACGTTTGAAAAGCAGAGCAGTGCTTTGTTTTAATTAGAATTTCGAAAAAAGAATTCCTTTGAAATTTTAACTTTTGACTTACGTTTGACAAGCTGAGAATTTCATGATTATTAAATTATTATGTACATATTTTGTATATATTTTTTACTATAATTTAATACTTTGCAATCATGAATTAGTTTACTATACTTTTTACGATGAATACCGACGACGAAAACATCGCAAAAAGACGGCGGATGACAAAGGGAAGGAAAGCAATATGGTTAGCGAGGCAAAGCCAGGAATAGCTGGACAGGATTCGTGCAGTTGATGCAGCCGCTTATAGAAGACGCATCGAAGCCGACACTCTATCACAAACTGTCATAAAACATATGTTTATTTCATTTGTTTTCTATCAATGTTAAACATTTCTCTCGCATATATATCTATTTAAAATCTCCCGAAAGAAGAGGCAATTTGCACCCATCATACCATGACGTGCGATTTTTTAGTTTTAAAATATTGTTTAATTTTTTTCTGAGACACAAAATCGTGTGCATGTGTTTTCTTCTTTAATTAACTGTACGATTTTCGAGGTTATTCATTTAAAAGTGGAGGAAAGAACAACAACAAAATAAAACACGACCAACGGACTTTGAGTGCCGCAATTTTTAGAGATGTCATCACAAATGACTCAAAAGTTCATTTCCATCACAGAATTTTGCATCTCTTAATCAGGGACGGATTAAACTTTTTAAAGGACCCTCTGAAGATCATGGAGGGGACAAAAAATTAACAAAAATGTTTTACGAGTGTGGTGTGTGTGTGTGCAGGATCACTTCGTACGGTCCTGTGTTAGGCAACCGGACAGGAAAACCGTTAGGAAAGAGGATTTCACAAATGCGGAATTAGCAGATATACATTTATCATCTGAGGCTGCTGATTCTAATGGGCGAACCGCTATGCAATTGTATCGGAGAACAACCCGATGAGAAGTAGGGGAAGTTGGGATAGATTAAAATGCGAAAATGTTGATAAAGTACATAAATTCTGATGATTGGAATGGCTAAAGATGTTCACATCCCCTCATATATATGCCACTATAACCCTTAGCATAGGGTATATTTTTCGGCAATGGTTGCTCAGAAGTTAATTTACGAGGGCGGTCCGATAATAAAAGTACATGGCGAAATTACACTGACAATTATAATTCAAGAAAATGTTTAATACATTTCACAAAAACTACATACTTTTGTTTACTTCTCAACATAATATCCGTAAACGTTGAGACATTTATCCCAGACTGATACTCGTTTGAACATCCCTTCATGGTACTGCTGTTTGTCAAGTTGCTTGAAGTATTCTAGAACGGTGTTTTGCAAATCCTTCTGATCCGCAAAACATTTTCCAGCAAAAAAATTTCTTTGAAGGCCCGAATAAATGAAGATCCGAGGGGGCTAAATCTGGTTTATAGGGTGGATGTTGCAAGACCTCCCATTTCCGTTGTTCCAATCACGCTTTGGTTTGCTTTGACGTATGTGGTCTTGCGCCATCTTGCAAAAGATTAATTCCTTCGCATAATCGTCCAAGCCTTTTCTTTTTAATGGCTGTATCAATTTCTGGAGAGTTTTTGTGGGAAAACGCTTTGCGGATAAGGAGTGTCATGCCGGGATAAATGTCTCAACATTTACGAAGATTATGTCGAGAAGTAAGCAAACGTATGTAGTTTTTATGAAATTTATTAAATATTTTTATGAATTATAATTGTAAGTGCAATTTTGACCTTTACCTTTATTATCGGACCACTCTCGTACAAATTAATCAAATCGCTATTCTTCTCGTCTAAGTGAATTTCATGATTTGTGTTGTATGATTTCTTTAACTATTTACGTTTTCCTACCAGGGAATCTATACCCAAGGTAAGAAAAAATATTTATTTTTCTGAACTATATTAGGTTTTGAGGTTGTTTAGCATTGTTTTTGCGTGACGACTTGTTTTATGTAACAACGGTTCTTGGGACAGATTGATACAATTGACTCCGGGGCACATTGATATGTGTCTTCTGTGTGCATCAATGTGCCCTAACAGCAGTTACTTTGTAAAATCGTCTTCATAATTGGAAAAAAACGTAAAAATGAACTATCTAAAAGAAACAAGCAATTAAGAATTTGTTTAAACAATGAAAACTGTTTGAATTTCTTTGCAAAAATGAAAAGTATTTTTGTAAATTAAGTTTAGCATTTTTTTTACGAATTTATGAAAATTGGAGAAAAAAATTGTACAGAAACTTAATTAATATCATCAGAAAGATAATTTGTTGCGTTTTCAGATGGGGTTAAAATTATTTTTGTGCTATATTATTTTCGTAAGACATCAAGGAAGAACGCGAAAATTTCTTTTAATTTTTAATTAATTGGACACACACACACACACACACACACACACACACACACACACACACACACAACACACACACACACACACACACACACACACACACACACACACACACACACACACACACACACACACACACACGTACGTTTTCATAGGTTTTAATGAAGGGCATTGGAAGTTTTTTGCTTTATTAGAAGAAAATAATACTTCAGAATGAATTGTTTTCATACAAGCACTAATGGCAAATTTAGTTTTTTTTTCAGTATCAGGAATCACCAAATACTACTATAATACCAAAGAGATCAATAATCAAATTTTAAAATTAACCATTCATCATAAAAGTGAGAAAAATCATATCTTTATTGCATATCTTGAGTACTAAGTACATATATATTTATGTGCATGCAGGTAGGCGTTTAATTAAAACAAACTTTAATAGTAGTCCGAAGTGCTGATTGCCTGTGAATATTAAGCACAACGTTATGAATAAAATCAAGTTCTTTAAATATGTTTTTACAATTCTTTTGACAAAAAAAATAAGTTCGAAGTTTTTCAATGGAGCCCATTGTGTCTTTAAAGCTAGGTGGAGTAACTTCTTCATCACCGATTAAATTACCACCAGACAATTTGCTTCCTATTAATTTATCAATTGGCAATGATCTCAAAGTCATGGCATTTTTTACACAGTTCACATACTAGAAAAAAGGAAATTTTCACATTTTAGAAGGGGGAAAATGGCGTATAACCGAAACTTTGCGTCGTATGAAAGAAGTATTTTATCATTACACTGTGAATATGAATGAATCGGGACTGTGATGGAACGACGTATAAATGTAAAAGACGTGTAAATGAGAAACGTATAAAAGGTTCTTTACTGTATTTGATATCCTGTCGAAATTTTCTCCAACATTGTTGTCGTGTTTTTCCTTCTTCCTAATCCATCCCGACAGCGCAAGCAACTTTTTGCCTGTCAACTCGTTTGGCGGAGGAAGGCAGAAACACAAACAAGGCAGGCTTAACTATTTTTTAATTAATCTCCTTTTAAACTCCATTAAATAATTCATTAATTTCTTACTTGTTTTCAATCTTCGAGATCTCGACAAAACTTTTGTAATGGAAAGAGGTTCATGCAAATTTTTTAACCGGGAGAAAGTTGAAAAAGTTTAAGAAGCCCTGTTTTGAAGTAGTCTATTGCAGTGGCTTGGAGTTGGGTTAATTTTACATTTAAAAAATTAGCCTAAATTCATAAAATGATGGTTGGCTTCTGATTTCATAATCACATTTTAAAAGTTGAGACCTTCAAGATCGTTTGAAGACCTAATATCCTCTCTCTTTTTAGAATTTTCAGTAACTATTTGATCCTTTCATTTTATGAAGCCCAGTGCTGGAAACATATCGATCTGGTGTGAAAATATTGTTCAGATCAAAAGATCCCTGGCACAACTCATGAATAATATTATGAAGATCCTACAAGAACGAAGGCATGATATCATCATAAGTAATTAAGAAAGGTTTTTCTCGCTTCCACCAGCTATTAAGACATTCATTGCAGACTTTTTCAGTGTACTTTGTGTGCTAATTGTTGTTATTTTTAATTTTAATATTTCCTCTCCTTTCTGTAATTCATCTTTACGCTGAGAGGGTTTTGTATAACCTTAAACCTTATCTGGTCGCTTCCATCCCGGTGGATTAATAATAATAATAATAACTATTTGATACTCTGTCGAAATTTTCTGCAACATAGTTGTCGTTTTCTTTTCCCTCCAAAGCCATACCGATAGCGCAACCAAATTTTTGCCTGTCAACCGGTCTTCCGGAGAAGGGCAGAAACACAAACAAGGCAGGCTTAACTTTTTTTTTTTTTTTTTTTGACGAATCCCCTTTTCTACTTCATTAAATAATTCATTAATTTATCACTTGTTTTCAATCTTTGGGATTGCAAAAAAATTCTGTAATGGAAAGAAGTTTACAAAAATGTTTTCACCGGAAAAAAGTTGAAAAAGTCTAAGAAGCCCTGTTTTGAAGTAGTCTATTGAAATGGCTTAGATGGGCTAATTTTGCATTAAAATAATGAACCTAAATTCATAAAATGATGGTTGGCTTCTGATTTCATAATTCCAGTTTAAAGTTTGAGATCTTCAAGATCGTTTGAAAACTGAATTTCCTCCCTTTTAAAAACTTTCAGCGACTATTTAATACCTGTCGAAATTTTCTGCAACATTGTTGTCGCTTTCTTTTCCCCTCG
>BGPR01016267.1:0-34896 GCA_013235015.1 Araneus ventricosus | reverse complement strand
TATTATATTATATTATACAAAATCTATCTTTCATGTTTCATCTTGAAAAATAATGTGTCGCTAAAGAACTCATAAGAATTTATATATATTTTTAAAAATTACACAGTCTTTTAAGGAAAACTGGATAAAATAGTTACACATTCTTACAATGCGTTAATATTTGTTGAATAATAACGAATTGATTTGTTCGTGAATAATTAAATGCCTGTTTTTGAAGTGTTATGGAATTGGGTCTGAGTTATACATTCTAGGAATGTTGCCCTCCTGATAATTATTAAATGATATATACGCTTTGTTAAATTGTATTTTTGGAGATTTCATTTTTAATTTTGATCTAGCTCTCTCCTGCAGAGTTGCTTGTATCTGTCTTTTAAACAGAAACACTTCAAAAGTATTTTATCCTTCTGTAAAACTTTATGCTATTTTTTGTTTCTTTACATCATTTCATCAAATCTTTAATATTGTTGTTGTTACTTTGTTAAGAAAAAATTTTATCGGATAAATTTCTGAATACTTTTTATAAAAAATTTAATAGAATTCTGTTTCGAGCGATTCCGAATATTTTACAACGCATTATTTCCAAAACATATCGCAAAATTGCTTCAGGGATTTATAATTTTATGTCATCGAGACATGCTCATACATTTTTAATAAATCTTATTTAAGAATGGTATTCTCTTGATAAATTCATTGATATTTAAATAGGTTTAACAAATTTCTTACTGGTCTTTCTTTCAATAGAAACTATTTTTTATAAGGACCGTAGGATAAAATCATGAAAGAAATGTAGTGATTAATTCATTTTGTTCAGCATTTCATCAATATGCATCTTGTACTATTTCAAGTGACCAATGTCCTTGTAATTAATTTTAAATATGAAGTAATAGTTAAGTTAGAAACAACAGTGTATGCTAAATCAGTTTTAAACGAAGCCTGATTATGACAAATTTGCATAAGTTAATGAATATTAAATGCATTTTATATCTTATCTTATTTTATAACTTCATTACGATTATGAATACTAAACCCATTCTTTGTCTTATAACTTATCTCTAACTTAACTTATCTCTATCTTATAACTGATCTCAAAAAATTTTATTTCTTTGCAAAAATGAGTAAAAAGCATCTATAATGTAAAAATGTATAAAAGAAAATTCTGATGTACTTTACTGTATCGAACTATTGTATACTGTATATAACACCATTGTTTTGAAGTATTTTATTCAAACTCTTTACCTTGTTTTTTGTGTAATATTTCCTGATTTCAAACTTCAACCTCCATATTACTAACAGATCGACGAATGATTTCTTAAATATGTTTACAAAATTGAAAATTAAAATTTCTTTAAATACAAGCACTTTCCATTCTAAGAAATTATTCCATTTTTAAAACTAAAATACTTTTTTGTATTTCCACTTTTAAAACTATATACCATTTTAATATAAGGCATATGAAAAGCATACTAATAAATCGAGGAATTTGACACAATATTCGATAAAGAGTAAACATTTTTGATATCCATGACATGAAATAATTTATATACTTAAAATATTAAAGCTATAATAGAAATAAACTTGAATATTTTGTCATAACAACCGGTTTTGGACAATAACAAACTCAATGTTTTTATAGTTAACATGCAGTATTCTTCAGATATTTAAATATTTGTTCAGCTTTACTCACTACGTATTTTACCTTAGATGCAATGTTGTCACAGGCGAGTTCAAGCGCAATGTGCCTGACAGGTACTAGTAAACAATATCGTAATGTTAATACCCATTAATTTTAATTTTAGCATTCTTAAATCAATCACTGACCTTCGTGGGAAGGCCTAAAAGATAAAAGTGGGGATATCGTTGCAAAAAGAGTCATCTTGAAGCGAAGACACGAGAATCATGTATTTCTTCATATTCGGAATATAGGAAACCGAACACTTAACCATCACTTAAGTCAAACACGGTAGGGTATTGTTTCTTTCCTTTGACAGAAGCAAATTTTGGGCAACCAATTTTTACAACAATAAATTTTACATTATAAAATCATGAAAGAGTGAAATAAACATCTGTGGTTAAAAAATGGGTATTACGAATAATCATATACAGTGTGACCGCTAAAGTTCGTTGTCACCCCAATAATTTCTGAACGGCAAGAGCTATATTCATAAAAGTGGGGTCTAGGTATAGTAAAGTTGTCATGGGCTACGCAAGGAAACCGCTTACAGTGCCACCTGGCGGCCAAATTCGGAGTTAGCGTTCTTATCTCAAAAACGATACGAAATACAGGAAAAAGTAGGGAAGGGGGGAAAAAGGGGACCCCACTTTTATGACTAAAGCTCTTGCCGTTCAGAAATTATTGGGGTGACAACGGACTTTAGCGGGCACACTGCATGTGTCGAATTCGGGTGCAATATGCCTGTGAGGACAATATACTGATATCTGTTATAGTCTACGTAGCTGGAAAGTCAATTGAATGGGGACAAATTGACTCCAAACATCAAATAAAGAAAGAAGACTACTAGAATGGTCAAACTTCTACAATTCCTGTATGTGGAGAGGGAAATGAAGCTCCAAGCTGTGCCTGTAAGACTGGTTGCGCCCGACGGTGGTTAAGCATTGCTGAATTTCTTATGCAGAAGGAAGCGATTATAGCGTTTTCTCTAAATTTTCTTTTTCTTTACGTGCTGTAGATGCACAGCGTATACTTTAATTAACCTACAACTTAAAACTGAAATATTTATTATACCTGTACACAGTACTACAATTTTGTTTATTGAAAAGGAAGTGGAAAGAATATTTGATGGAAGTTTTTAAAGTGAGAACCTTCAGAGATGACACAACCATGAAAAAACTTGGCAGACATAGATTCATGCGTTTCTCTGTTTTGAAAATGATCGGTGATTTCATTTTTGAGGCCAATAATTTCTTTTCTCTTATTTTTTATATAAAATCTTTTATATGACCAGATATTAATTAATATTTGTCGAAGAAGGTGATTAAAGCACAAGGGTAATGACTTGGGTATTGATTAGGAAAAACTCATGTTCGAAATTATTCATAGCTTATGGTGAAGGTCGGTTTTTGAACGTTGAAGGCGACTTCCGAAGATATAATGTTGCATTTATGTCATATAAACACCAATTTTTAACAATAAAAACTAGATATTCGGTTCAATATAAAGATTTGGGAGGCGTTTTAGAAAGGGATTTTATTTTATAACACATTCCACTTATTCGTTGCTATATCTTGTAAGGGTCTAAGGTTTATTTCAGTTCAAAATTAATTAAAACTCACAAAGTTTTGCGCCTGTAGAATTTTTTCCTCTGAGGACTAAATGGCTAGGATGCTGTACCAGAAGATTTTAGGACTTCAGTCGCCTCACAGAAATAAATCTGTTACAAACTTTATCACCTTACAAGATAATAAATTTTTCCTTAGGCCATCAAAATTCTTTTGTGGGAATATAGTTGTCCCCATTTTCAACAGCTATCTCTGATTGAAATATTTTTATCACGGATTTATATTTCTAGCATCAGAAAAAAGGTACGTTACAAATGGTTTAGTAATAATACCATCGCAGGCTTAATGCAAAAGTGTTACTAAAGAAGTGCATAGCAAACATTTTAAAAACTTGCATTCAAATCTTGAATATATTGAGCATGTGACTTTCAAATAAATACAGCAATTACTCTTTGAAAATTAAAACTTTGTAATAATGCCATTCATTTTTACTTACCCTGTATTCAAATTATAAAAAAAACAATTATAAATATTTTTTTTTAAAATTGTAATAATACAATACTTATATTGTCAATAGCATTTATTTTACATTTTGAAACTCACTGTCTTAGAAAAATTTCACCTCGATTGCCTGAGTTACGCTTATTTTTTATGACTACTTTCAAGCAGTTTTCCTGACATATTTTTATTTGGTACAAATGATATAGTGACCCAATTTATGTAATTGAATTAAAATAAGTCTATACACAAATGAGAGAAGATAGGGAAACCCATTGAGACGTTATGCTATGAATGCCACTGTTATGAAAAGAGGAACGGTTGTTCCTCTTTTCCCCTTGCAAAAGTGTAATCTTAGAGTTGCTATTCGTTTCTCTGATGTAAAAAGAAAATGCATCTGTTTTATTCAATGGACCCTGAGATAACTGAATGCTAATGATGAGAATAATGATACTAATCCGTGGACTTCCTTACTAAAAGCTTAATTATCTATTTAGAAATAATATGAGAACCTTCTTAAAATTTATATAGAACAAAACTGAAGAAGCACGTAGAAAAGTTCGATTTTTGAGAATCTTAACATGTAAAGAAAATTACAGTTACAGACAAGCCTTCCTTATGAATTTGAAAGAAAAAACTGGATATGTGTAATCATTACAACATCTGAATTGTGACTGCATTATAATTCATGTCTTGATTGGAATTTTACCAAATCACAGGAACACTCAGCAAAGTCTCACTTAATTAGCTTAAGTTAAAAATAAAACAATAAACATCCTGCATTTCTTTTCAAATGCATTTCTAATTTGTGAACGTAATTTTTTGTCCTAAAAAGTTCAAACCAGTCAAGCAATGCGAATATTTCTTTTTCATGCAACTAATTTATCAGCCATTTGGTGTTTCAGATTTAATCATGTTACAATATAACATTAATCATGTTAAAATATATAAAGAAGTGCGTTAATAGTTTGAGTGTTAGAATTGCGTTATATGAATTATAATAACCATCTCATTTATGTTGAAAGTAATTCTAAGACACGGAATACGTAAGCATCGCTGTATCGCAGACATACAGGTGTACACCAACTCAACATGTCTCTCTATCAAAGAAAAAACTGTATCGGACACTACTAAAACCTGTCAGATACTCGGTAGATCTTGCCCGGTGAGCTTGACTCCTTTTTATGTCAAATGATCCTCTTAAACATTTTCTTTTCTTAAATTCTTTATTCATTTTTATGTTAATTTTTTTGTAATTATGAGTGTCTGTAACTATTTTAAGTAAGTAAATAATTATAAATGACATTGTTTCACTTTTATTCATTTAATGAAGACACTCTCGGTTAAAAAATAATGGCACCCAATGCGGGCCCGATTCCCGCGAGTAAGTTTTAAAAGTTAACATAATTCTCTCATCTCTCCAAATGGTGTTTGAGGTATATTCATCAACGGTTTTCCAGTCTTGAATAACTGGACAGATCTTGAAGTCAGAAAGCTTCATCAAGCAAGCTAACAGCTAAGTGCATTTTATGTTGAATTATTGGTTAAACTTAATATCTAAGGATAATCTTAATATCTTAAATAGAGATTCGAATATTGAATCTTTTTGCCACCCTGGCATTAAGAAAAACGCTCATTCAGTGCTATTCTGTAAATTTGATATGTTCATTTTATTTAATAATCGAAAGTAAACCAATTATTTGTTTACGACTTAAAGTAAACTCATTCTGAGCAATTAATCATTTTGCCATCCAGGCATATTTAGAAAATGAAACACACCGTATGTTTATTCTAAAGTATAATTAAAGTATAATTAAAAGTTTGGTTTTAAAAAAATAAAACCATTTATTTTGAGTGTTTACTTTGACTGAAATACATTTATTCATTTCTTACTGTGTTCTTTGGTTTTCATATATACATATAAATATATTTTACTGGTTGGTTATATATTTTACTTCAATTTTGTTCGTGTTATGCTTGGAAAAATCAGAAAGAAAAAGAATTTGCATATGTCATATTATTCTTAATGACTGTAATTTACAATATTTTATTTGAAAACTGTCTGAATTTGAACACTCTCAAATATACATATGTAATTTATTTTTTATGTATATATATATTTCAACTTTGAAAATAATTTAGCTTTGAGAACTTTTATAATGGAAAAAAGTTGATTTTAATTTTATGTAGCTTATAAATTTAGTTTATAATGAGCGTTGTAACAAGAAGTTGAAATTATTAGTTCTTTATAATACGCAATTATGTTCTTGGTATTGGTTTGGAATACATTTTCTGCCTTGGCGCAATGCCAAACGTCAAATTCCGCTTAAAAGACAGTTTGTTATTTTGATTTGCACATCGAATGTTTCTTTTAACTATAATAATGTTTAACTATAAAGAACTATAAAGAATGTTAACTATAAAGAATAATAGCTATAAAGACTGTTTCTTTTAAATATTTTCCTTTGCTTTGGTTCCAGTGAATCATAGTCATAAAGAAACTGAAACACTTCTTGAAAGGGGTTATTACATACTTGATTAACATGAAAATTTTGCCATTGGATTTTTTTTGTATGAGTATTATGTTTTCAGATTATTAGCTTTATTTTTTAAAATAAAATATTGAAACTGTTGTTCTTTTTCATTGTATAAATGTAGTATTCTAAAGTATATTTCTATCTTGCATTTAACTGCTACTTTAAGATCACCATTATCACATTGATATATAACAATAATATATATTATTTATATAATCTTATAATGAGGTTTTTTTCATTTTATGAAAATAAAATTGAATTGAATTTTGTTCTAAGAAAAGGCAAACTTTTCACTACTTCCTAATAACAAAAATTGAGATTGTTTTTTTCTATTTTCCTTCAGTAAATTGGATGTTATATTCATTATATATATATATATATATATATATATATATATATTTGGTTAAAAGTTTTATGTCTTGCTGAATAGTGATATATTGATATATATATATATATATATATATATATATGTGTGTGTGTGTGTGTGTGCTTTTATATGGTTGTTGGTATCATTACATTATATTAATTGACTATCAGTAAAATTCAAAATGTGGCAAAGTGAAAATATATTTTTATTTCAGGAATAAAAGTACATTTTTTGTTCATTTTTCTACTTATCGAATATGGATATTGAAACTGAATGTGCATGATGGGGAACTCTTATAATTAACAGAACTTTACACTCAAATAATAATTTGAAGACAGTTTTGTGTGCTGCAAAATACAAACTTTAAGAACATTACCAATTCCATCGGGAAAAAATCATTTTCACGTATTTTTTTTCTCTCTCTGGTTGCAAATTTCATTCATAAAGCCATGGGTTTTCTTGCCCAAGGTACAATAGAGGATTTAAAAGCTTTAGCAGATTATCTTGGAATTAATGCACATATGATGACATTTTTAAATAAAAAAGACCTCATCATCAAAGATGCATCATATGAGACTAACTTTTGTAAAAGTCGCCTCGCCTTTATCATTTCCGAAAGGAAAGCAGAGGAGACTCTTCAGCGAGATCAACGCGACAATGAACGTCTTTATAAACTGGAAAAGTTAAAGATTCAAGCTGAACAAACGTATATAGGAGCCATGAACAGTTCTGAAGAAATCTGTCGGAGATTCCTTCTTTAGAGTATGTTACTTCAATTTGAAAAGCATGGTGATATGGCCCTGTATCTGACACTCTGTGAACGACAGTTCAAAATTATAAAAGTTCCTCCTGACCTCAGGCTGACGTACTTGATCAGTAGCTTTCCTGCAGAAATAAGAGGATTACTTGCCCGAGAGCCAGAAACCAAAATTCATGATTTTGAATACGTTAACACTGTGTTCCTTCAGCGCTTCAAAATGAATGCCGAGAAATATCGTATTCTATTTTCGCAGCATACGAAAGCTCCATAATGTACATGGAAAGATTTTTCCTTTGAACTACAAACTTACTTTCAATCGTGGTTGGAACAGTTAGAAATTAAAACCCTGGGAGATTTAAAAGCCTTGATTATTTCTGATCAAATGAAGAAAAAGTGTGGCCATGACTACAAAAATCATCTCCTTGATTAATGGTCAGGAATCACTTAAATTAGCAGAAAAGTTCGATATTTAAGACAATTGAAAGCACTTGGAACATGAAGACAAAACACGAAAATTTCCAATCATTCAAAAAGGCTTTCATTCCTGGAAGAGTTGAATAATACAAGAAAACATTAGTTTCATAGAAACCCCCTTTCTTTAAAGGAATCCTCCAGTGGATCCTGATACTGCTCAGTCAAAAGTCACTTATTATGGTTGCAGTACTCCTGGTGTCACAGAAACAAAATGTCCTACATGTCCTCCTACCAGGAACCAAACCGAATTCAGTGCTTTGTCAGCTCTCGAATTATCTACTCTGATTGCTTTCCTGCCTATCAGAATCAACTAAGTTAATGAAATTGGATGAGCTGATTCCGGAGCTACACGCTCTATTTCTGGAGAAGGTCTATACAAAATTCGTCAGAATCAAGGCATGAAATTTATCAAAGAATCGATCGGTATGACTTTTGTTGGTGGACGTTCTTCTAATTCTCAAGTACTCACCACCCAGGTAGAATGTTCAGATAAAAAACAGAGTTACACGAACTAAATTTATAATTCTGCCTGTAGTCCAGTCATTAAGTGCTAAAAAGGAATGATTTAAAGCAAATTCTGGTGGAGTCGTAATTTTTTGCTGCTATATGTTTTTTGGGGTGCTCATTACGAATCTGAAGTTTCCCACCAAAAATTTTTGTTGGAATTTTAGTTATAGCCAAAAAACTTGAAAAAAAATGGACTTTCCCCCAGTGTTTTGCTTATAACTCAAAAACTATCAACTTTTTTATGGCATCATCATATATCAAAATAATCAGCACAAAATTTCCTACAATTTATGTCTATACCATTTTTTCGTTACGCATACCGTTTAAGTGCTATAACTGGTTAAAGTTTGGCGAATGTTTGACTTGCCTGCTAGCTCGGCTTGAACAACAACGAACCATCCAATCTGTATGCGCGAAATTATCTATCTTACTAAATAAATTCCTACTTAATTAATATACTTTTTCTATCGTAAACCTCTTTGTGCAAATAAAGATTTTATCAGTTATATTATGAGTATACTTGCATAATCTGCACAAAATTCCTTCTAAATCTTTCTACCCTGGTATTACCTGGCTTTCGCAGTTGTGAAGTAAACAACAGAGTAAATATCACGAATTTTTTAATAAGTTAGGAGGCTTAAACATAGCCCTGTTATTGTCCCCTACCTGCTCTTGGTTTCAAAAGAATCGAAGGAAATTATTTTAATACCATGAAATTCAAAAGAAATAACAGAGTGCCGCCACTAGCTCTAATAAGTGATGCCATCAAGGTACATGATGAAAGTGTATCTATCAACCCTACAACGCTTTTCTAGATAATTTATATTACAAAGCAATCGGATGAATCCTCTTTATACATAGCTTTCAAGCCATGTACACGGGATTTTATTGCTGAAAGCGGTGTGTATATTATTGATGGAGGATACTTGCTGCACAGTCATCTGGAAAAGGGGTTCAATTTTTTCATCAATTTGTGATAATTATGTGACATATGTTTGTACAAAGTACACATCAACTGCTCTAGTCATTTTCGATGGGTATCCTGAAAATGAAACAGTAGGAGGCACTAAATGTGCAGAATGGGCCAGAAGAACACAGAAACAAATGTCAAGTGAAGTAATGTTTGATGAAACGATGATACGAACTGTTTCCTAAGAAAAATTCCTGGCCAATCCGAAGAACAAGGATAGACTCATTTCCATCCTGATGAACAAGTTCTCCTCAGTAAACATGATATACAAGAAAGCAGACGAAGATGCTGATTGTTTAACTGTGAAAACTATAGCTTTGGCCCCAACACATCCGTCTGTGGTTGTCATAGGTGAAGTTATCGAACTTTTTGTCATCTTAATTAGCATTTGTACCTTTGACAATGTATATTTCCTAAAACTAGGAAAAGGAAAATCGCTGAAAAGATATTTTCTCCTCATACAGTTTTAGAAAAAAACAATTGCCGACAATATTTTATTCATACATGCCATGAGCGGATGTGACACCACATCAGCTCTTTTTAATTATGTTAAATTGAAGTTTGTGCAGACTTTGAAAAACAATAATGATCTCCTCAAAGTAATTGAAATTTTTAAGAACCCGGATATGAGCCCTGAAGCTGTTGTGGATGTAGGGAACCGCTTTCTTGTGGCATTGTATGACTATCCAATAACTACCTCGGATACTCCATCCTTGAATAATCTTTGGTACAAATTTTACATGAAATCTTCATTTAACAAGAGTAGCAACATGGCTTCGCTTCGCAGCTGCCCACCAACATTCCCTAAAAGTTTACTATCAGATCCAGCACTGGCTTGGCAATGAAAAGAGACCTGGAGAATGGGGTTGGGAAAGAATAAACAGTGAGCTCCAACCTGTAAAAACTCTGAAGTCCCCGGCACCTGACTCTATCCTGTACGCAAGACATCCTGCAAGTGTAAGAAGAGGTGCACAGGAAATTGCAGCTGTAGTAAGGTAAGTATCCTCATTGTTGGGGCAACTGCAATAACAGAGGTATTCAAGTAATTAATTGTGATGATGATGATGATGGTGAACCAATACTGCCCGATGATTTAGTTGAGGCGTCTTTATCTTTGCATGTGGAGGAAGACACAGGTGATCTTTCAAAAAATATTGGACCATAAGCTTCAAAGCGACCAAAATAAAGTGAAGAGACTGTGTAATGTATGCAGATGCCAAGATCGTAAAATAACATTTATTGTGAAAGTGAATCTAAGTTTCCATCAACATCAGCCTTTTAGAGCTAATCAAGGAATTTCATTCCTAACTAGCACTTATGTCCGGCGTTGCTCGGGACTAAATTACCTTCATATCTAATATAACGGATGAAAAATTTATTTGAAAAAGGAACATTATGGTAGAAAAAGTGTATTAAATAAGTAAAGTATATTAATAGAAAGATAGCAAATTTTAGTGCATACAGATAGAAAGATTTGTTATTTTTCAAGCCGTGCTAGCAGGTAAGTCAAACTTCAGCCAATCTTCAACCAGTTATGGCGCCTAAATGGTACGCGTAACGAAAAAATAGTATAGACACAAATTGTAGGAAATTTGTGCTTATTATTTTGATATATGATGATGCCATAAAAAAGTTGATAGTTTTTGAGTTATAAGCAAAAAACTGGGGGAAAATCCATTTTTTTCATGTTTTTTGGCTATAATTAAAATTCCAACAAAAATTTTTGGTGGGAAACCTCGGATTCGTAATCAGCACCCCAAAAAACATATAGGAGCAAAAAATTACGACTCCACCAGAATTTGTTTTTAAAAACTACCTAATGACTGGACTACTGAATCCAGAAGTAAAAGAACGCTGTTAGGTCTTGACTTTCTTAAGGATGCAGGCGTGGTTCTTGATCTTCAGAGCCGCAAATGTCATTTTTCTGATAATCCTCACAAAAGCTTTCTATTTGAAAATGATATTCACTTACCTCCGACACCTCACATGGAGTACGTATCTGAAATAAAAAAGGGGGGAGAGAGAGAGAGAACATGGGAAAAAGCGTTATATATATACATATATATAACGCTTTATATTATATATAATATAATATAATATAATATAATATAATATAATATAATATAATATAATATAATATAATATAATATAATATAATATAATATAATATAATATAATATAATATAATATAATATAATATAATATAATATAATATAATATAATATAAATCCAAATATAACTTGTATATAATCATACAGAAATAAAGTAAACAAAACATATCAAGAATCAAATCCTATGCTAAAAAATCATTATTTGAACAATACATCAATTTTAAATAAAATCTAAAAAATAGAAAATAGTAAAGATACCTTGAACAAAAATCAAGTAAAAAAACTCTGTTGTTATCAAAAGTATTGAAATAGGCAGACCAAGTACATGGAGTTTTCAACAATTAAAATAGCAGCTTAGCTGTGGACAAGCTTTAGCCAGGCTAAATTAATTTTGCTGTACAAACCATCCCTGTTACTATTGTTGTTGAAAAAGCAAACAGGGTAATTTACCCTAAAATGAAAGAATTTAGAAAGAAAAGTCTTATACTAACCCTAACAATAAAACATAACAGTATAGAAACGACTAAAATTCAGGATAAAAATATGTAATATAACTTATATTGCACTAAGATATTGCACTAAAGACAGTATATATATATAATTTAATAAAATACCCATACTTTTGAATAAAAATTAACTAATCAGTGACTCCTCTTATACTTACCAGAATTCATCTCTTTCAATATAGCCCGCCAATCATATTGACATCGCAAATTGCCATAACCAAAATTCTTACCATGAAACAGTAAATTTGACCAGATAATATAATTAATTTTTGATATGAAGAATTGGCAAGACACCTATATTAATATTCTCAAAACCATTTAAAAATATGTAATACATTTAGTTATCTAGATAATATTTGAATATTGGTAAAAATGTCTATTAAAAAGGAAAATATTCACATATAAGATCCTGGCGCCATCTATGTAATAAATCTGAAACCAATAACTCAGTAACCTAATTTGAATAAAATTACACATTACAAATAGAATAAGTGAAAACACTATCCCACAATCAAAGAAATAAAAATATTCCTTTATAAATCAATATGATTTTTTTAAATGACCTAAATATTTCTTATCTATATAAACTCTTAGAAAACCTATAGGCATTCCATAATCGAGTGCAAAGGAATAAAAATTTTTGATGTTCTAAATTCTAATATCAAAGTCTGTTACTAAATTATTATTTCTAATTATATAATTTTTAAATAAATTCTTGAAGACAGAAATGCTAAGATTACTATTCCAAAAAGGGAATTTATTAATTTGAAAATTAAATGCATTGTTTTATCAAAGATATCTGTTACTAATTTTTTATCTGTGATTTTAATATCTAGACCTAAAAATTCTGCAGCTAATTCATTTTCATTAATTTTAATAAGTTTTAGATAATCAGGGTAGAAGTCAATATGAGGCTTATGGTCTATTTCTTTATTGAATAATATTAAATCATCTATATAGCGGAATAATACACTATGGCTATATATATATATATAACGCTTTTTCCCATGTTATATTGTGAACACGATAGCTGGAGTAATTTTGATTTAAATTTAACCGTCATGGGATATGTAATTTTTATTTCATTTTAACCGGCGAGTGATATGTTGTAAGAATAGTGAAAATCACGGGCGAGTTCGTAGATGCGCTATCCAACTCAGAGGGGGTGGAAATGGTGAGGGGTGGAGATTTTCATTTTCCCGTAATTCTTTTACAATTGAAAATAGAAAGAAAATTCCAATAAGGCGAATTATTGCCTTATCATAACGAACAATTTTTGAATTTACACTTTTTCGATAGCTACAATTGCTTAGAATTTATGAGCTCAAAAGTGATATTCACACCCTCCACATCCTAACTTAAAGTACGTTTTAACCTATGCATGTTGGAAAGCTTTCGTCATTTGCAGTCTCTTCCACCCGCTTTCATTCTTGCAGCTCTAATCCTTATGAGAATAGAGGGCGAAATGTTCATTTCCTTATTATTAGTAGTAGAGGCTTATATATATTACGCTTTTGCCCATATTATCTTGTGAACACTATAACAACAGAAATTTCGATTATATTTTAAACTGCGAGGGAAATGTCTTAAGATCTGTGAAAATATCGGCCGAGTTTGTAGATGGACTAACCAGCTAAAAGGAGGTGGAAATGGTGGGGGACTGAAAATTTCATTTTTCCATAATTCCTTTACGATTGAAGATAGAATGAAAACTCAAAATAGGAGAATTATTGCCTCTTCATAATAAACAACTTTTGTATTGAAACTTTTTTGATAACTACAATTTCTTAGAAGTTATGAGCTAAAATGCCATTTTCAATCCCCTCCCTCATTTTATCATTTTCCCATAGCTCTGTTACGACTAAAGATAGAAAAAAATTCAATTAGGCGAATTATCACCTTATCATAACAAACTACTTTTACATTGAAAGATTTGTCAGCTAAAATTGATTAGAAGTTATGAGCTGAAAAGCGATACTCAACCCAACCCAAATTTATCTTTTCTCTATTACTCTGTTACAATTGAAGATAGAAAGAAACTTTCAACTAGGCAAATTATTACCTAATCATTACGAACAACTTTTATACTAAAAGTTTTTTAACAGCTATAATTGCTTAGAAGTTATGAGCTGAAAAGCGATGTTCCTTCCCCAACCGAATTTATCTTTTCCCCATAGCTCCGTTACGATTTAAGATAGAAAGGAAATTTCAATTAGGGGAATTATCACCTTATCATAACAAACTACTTTTATATTGAAAGTCTTTTGACAGCAAGAATTACTTAGAAGTTATGAGCTTCCATCTGCCGCATACACTTCCACTTTTCATACGGTAAACAAGCTGATATACCTGGCTTTGCTCTGGATTAAAATGCTTTCATGTCTAATATTTGAAATGTAGAAACTACTATTGTATAAAAATTATAATACACAAATTAATTTTCTGATCTGAAACGTTTTTAATTAAAATGAAAATATCAATTTAAAAAAACAATTTTAAAAAAAAGCCTTTTTCTCCATAAATTATTGTTTGTTATATAGGTACTTCAAATTTTTTTAACAATTACTAAAGTAAAAGAAAGGTTGCAATGAATATTGTGAAACAATAAAATTAACTAGCTAATTATTCATTAATTTAAAGAATGAAAATAAATCAATCATTAGTTGGACTTGTTATAAATTGTTAATAGTCTTCTTTTAAAATTTTCTTATAACATTCGTCAAGAAATCTGTGAATGGAATCTGGGAGCTATATATATTCGTATTATTCTTGTTCTTCAACAATAAAGAATATTGTTACGAATTCTGTAAAAAATTAATTTTGAAAAATAATAAAATGAGAGAAATTAATGGAAATGAATTTTTTGTCATTGAAATGCTAATTTTTTTAAAAATTTAATAAGGTGTAAAAATAATTTCGTGAGATAATATTTTCCATAGATATCGCTGGAAAACGCCTTACTTAATTTCTAATTACCTGAAATTTTAAGTAACTTTTGGGCTTTGAAAAGTTGAAGATTAACTTTCTCTTCTCTTAAGTAAAAAGTGTACAAAGTTTGGTTGAAATCAGTCCAGTGGTTTAGGAGGAGATGTGGAGCATACATACATAGACACAATAACTTTAATTTAAATTAAGATAATTATTAGATAATTACAAGATTAAGATTGCTGGCATATACTATGAGCCATGAAAGAGGTTTTAGTGAAGATATCGTCACAATTATTTAAATATTTAATTTGATTTAAGTAAATAGTTAATTTTAATTAATTAAACAGTTAATTTTAATAGTTAATTTGAGAGATTACTTTGATTTGATATTTAACTAAACATGCACCAAGATTTGTTTAATAAATTTAATATAAAATAGCCGAAAAAAGATAGATATATAAGAGTTCATTTTATTCTTTTTCATATTGAAAATATATCTCATTAACTTTAAAATTATTTTGGGGTTTTCTGCCTGAGTATTTGCTTTTAACCGTCGATGGAGATTTAAATTTACTGTTCAAAATGTCTGCATTGATATCTTATGCTTTAAACACTCGTATTAAATTTGCAACTCACAATGCTTAATAATTTTTATTCTCTTATGTGTTAAGAATTTAGCGAGTATTATCTATGTAACCAGGGAGTTCTCTAAATGAGCCCATTCTAGTAATGTTTAAATGTTTCATGTCATGTGATTTTTGTATATGACAAAGTAATGTTCGCTCAATTATATGGTAACCTAGATTAAATAAACTAATTTTTAAATCTAGAGTCGTTCTTCATTCGTGTCAATTTCTTGCTACTGTTTCAGATAGGCTGGCTTAATGTTATTTAGGGGATATTTGCACTGCTGGGATGTTTATTTATTTACGATTCCCTCCTGAATGATTATGTGTTGAGATAAAAAAAAAATTGGCCAATATACTGACCAATAAATCTATCATAACCTTTTGAGTAGAAACCTTGATATTGTAAGAAATTAAATATCATGAAAACAGAATGACAGCGTAAATACTGCAATGTGTGGAAACAACAAAGTCATTGGCTATGTCCATATTGATCAATATGCATTATTTCATTATTTTTGTAACATTAGCGTAAAGGAATCATCCTTTGTCTTCAAGCTTGTCTAAAAGGGATTTTTCTTAAATTGTTTATTCATTTTTTATGTTAATTGTTTTGTATTTTTTTTTTGAAATTGTGTGTGTCTGTAACTATGCTTAAATAAGCAAATAATTTTAAATTTTATTGTTTCAATTTTATTCATTTAATGGAGACACTCTCGGTTACATCGCTTCATTTCCTTTAAGCGTTATTTTACTTCTTTTACGTTAAGAGACTCCAGATGTCCCTACTCACTTGCGCAGATTTCCCAAGTGTCTTAGTGCAGATCTTATTTTCGAAAATCCAAATCCTACGAAATATTAAGATTGATTGCTGTGTGTTTTGAAAATATTTCCCAAGCTGAAAGGCGGTCACATAATTCACTCCCTATTTCAGAAAGGAAACGAAAATTTTAAAATAAAGGAAGAAAAGACGATTTTTATTTTGATAGTCCAGCATAATTTAATATTTTTTAATAATTCCTATACTCTGCCTTTGTTCTGAGATTCAAATTAAAAATGCTTGTTTTGAAATGCAGACTAAATAGAAAGTGGATGCTAAGAATTTTAGATTCAAATCATTTTGAAATAACATATTAGAAAGAAATAATAAGTTTTAAAATATGGTCTCATTTTTATTTTTTATATAAAATGTAGTTCTGTAACCATAATTTGTAAAATTTTACTTCATTACTTTTTCATTTTTTTATGTGATAGTAATTAGTTGTAAATAATGCTGGCATTTTTTAAAATGAAATTGCTGCGGCGCAGATACTGGTGCACCAAAGTAATACAAAATTTCGAATGATTCAAAACAACCTCTAATGAGGCTCGCTAGACGTCCGCAGGGGAGTCGGGAGAAAATTTTTGTGTATCGCTAAATTCAAAGAAATTTATTTGACAATAAAAAAATATAAGGCTTTTTTCTTCCAAAAATTTTGTCGACGAAAATAGTTTACACAAAGTGAGAGAGTAGGAAATGAAAATAGTTTGCACTCCACTGGACTATGGATATTCTGAAGCACCAAAGCCCTTCTCATGTATGAAATCTTCTTAAAATACATTTTTCTGCTACGTTTATAGCATTCTTCCATATGTTCGTTATTATAAAAAAATTAAATATTGAAAATTGGAATAATCATAAAACTTGTTTTTGATGGCTGTGTTTTTGTATAACTTTTCTTGAGCCTTTTTCATCTTTCGAGAAGAACAAATATCTACATATTTTATCAAAATTTATTGAAACGCAATAAGAACTTAAACACTTGAGATGTATAAAATCTCCTGCCCTATGGTTAGAGAAGCAAAACGTGGAGGAATTAACCCGTCATCAGACTTACGGTGCCTTTCTGACTCCACCCTTTCTCTTTCTTAAGAAATTCTATGAATTTCTAAAAACTTGCACCTGATATTTGTATCTTCAAGTGGGAGCTAGAAGAAGATAATAAGAGAAGCAGAAACAGTGAAATGGGATATCTCACGTTTTACTAAGGGTGTTGGGGTCAAATAGATCCATGCGTGTGCTAGCGTTTCAGACACAATTATCGTTATGATTATGGCAGCGTACGAACGTGTGCGGCAGAGAAGAAAAGAATACAGAAAAATAATAAAAAAATGAGATAAAAGCAATTTTACATTTTCTTTTTCAAAATCGCATTTGTAACGAATTTGTAATTTCAACTTAAATGCAAGTTATTTGTAAGAAAAATTATTCTAATACTCAGACTATGTTCTATATTTTTGCACAGATAGCCAATAAAATAAGGAGTAAGTGTCTAACAATTTGGGGTCAAAATGACCCCGCGCGTGTGCTAATGTTCCAAAAATTGGTGCATGTGCTGAAGGGTTGACATTCCGTAATTATTAGTAAATTGAAGTTATGATAGCACTGGAAAGCTTTAAATAAATGGGTGTGGTGTCTGACCTAGAATTTTTTCGAAATGGCTGAAATATTTGTGGTCCCAAGCATATAATATTACTGAACAGGAGAGATAAATTTAATCAGGAAACATACATAATTTGATGTTGGTCGGAAAACATAATAGTACTTAATTTCTTATGTAGGATTCTTATGTTTACGTGTCAAATCATATATATATTTTGTATTTCCAACAATAAATATAACCTACACTAATCTGTAACATCCTCAAGGTTTTTGATATCTTCTTAAAGCACTCACTTAATGGTTTCAGTAAATGTATTAAAACAGCTATAAAAATGTGAACTTGAATCATGATATAGGAATTTCTTAAGTACTGCGATCATCAAAATAATTGTCCTCGATAATAAAAATTAATGCACTATTCATCTTGTAATCGAATTTCATACTCTAACGCACCACTTTTCAAATGTTACAGCTGTTATAAACTATTTATTACGAATACATCAGTTTATCAATTGTAATACTCAGAGTTCAGAAGAAAATTAAGCATCTATAATAATTATGTATTCTGCCGAAGTGCTGCAACACAAAACTGTCGTAAAGCATAAGTTCTTTTCAGAATTGTTATTAAAGATAATGTTTACATTAGTATTTCAGGATAGTTTTAAAATTGATCAACATTTCATTGTTAAAAATAAAAGAACGTGTATGTCTGAAAAGAATAATATCAGTTTTCATGTACATTGTATTTTATATGTCGATAAATTCGAAAGTTTTGCGCTTACTAAAGCTAAACAGGCAGATTTCAGGCTACAGTGTATCAAATCCGGAATATGGAAATCAACTATTTTCCAAGAAACAATTATATTTCTTTCCAAGGAAAGAAAAGAATTCTTAACTCTTACAAACCCGAAATAAGAGCTTAAAATACAGAAAATTTTTTTAAAAAATCCAACAATAATCTAGATTTAATATTCTGTACTTCAATAACAAGTCTTGCAAAACAATAAAAAAACATAGAATTTGTCATGATCTCCCCAAAAATAAATTAAAATAATAGAATTAAAAAATATTTCTTGTAATATTATCCATTCTGTTCAACGGGTTTGTATTAAAATCTAATATCTCGCTTCAATAATTTTAACGAGGTATTATTTTAAACATTAGCTCTATTCAAACAACTCATTATATATACAAAAAATGAATGGCAAAGATTATTCTTAGAAAATTTCGATTAGTTTCTTTAAAGTCACTAAAAAATCAAATTAATTTATATTTGAATGAATAAAACATATCTATCAGAGTGAACAAAGATTATTTTAACATCCTTCTTAAAATTATTAACTAGTATTTTTCATAATTATCCAAAAGAGCTTAGAAACCTTAAAAACACTAAACAATGAAATGCTGTTTCTTTCATAACGTATAGTTAATTTGCATATGTATAATTATACATAAGGAAGAGCAGATGGCGATGTTAACATTTAGCCATTTTTAATAAATTCACAGTTTTTGAGATTTTTTTCTTTGCATGTATTATTAGATTGAAATTTTGTTGTGTTGCATTTAAATTGAGAAATTTTTATTTTAATATATTTAAATTTATTTTTCGATTAAAAAAGCGAATCAAAATTTTCAAAAACTCTAATTAACTAAACGTTGCACTGTATTATTTCCTTGATTAGTATGTAATGAAAGGTTTATTTTATTTAAAATTTAAACTCATAGTAAATTAATATAACTCAAAACCAGTGTTTTTCATTGAAAAAAAGTACACAAATTCTCCTCATTCAGAATCTCAGTAGCCGTCGAGCCACCATATGTGACATTCGCAAAACTCTACTTAATCTTTTGATGGGGGTCATCATAGATTTCATTATACTCAGGGCATTGTATGATGTTTTCTTTGGATATTTGAACTGACGTCATGAGTGTCAGAAGTTCAGTATTTTTAAAGGAATAAAACTTCAGTTTCTTTGTAGTAACTCCTTTTATGCACCCTAGCCTCTTGTCTTTGCTCCTTTAAATAATATTCTTCCACCTTCTGTGAGTGTTTCTGAACTGACATATCTTTCATAGCTAAGCTTTTAAAAATATTTTCTGTAGGTCCCACGCCTTTCAACATGTTCTGGAACAAATAGTGCATCATGTCGCTCAGGAAAATTACACAAAGGAAATAAAAATAAATCAAATATTCTTCAAACTGGAAACAGTGAAAAGCACTTGGGGCAAGATGAAGAGATCGTCAACTTGCCCCGGTCATCTTGCCCTGATCGGAAATGTTAAAAGTCTTTGTTGTTTTCGTGGGATTAACAATAATTATATACAAATAAAGAGTGATTTTGAAAAGCGCATTGTTTTAGGTAGTTATTCATAGCAAAGAATAACAAATTATCTTAGGTGTTAGGCCACGAGATCTTACGCTAAAAGTCTTCAAAATTACAGCACGTCAGGCAAAAAACACGAACTCTATATAACAAACAACGAAATGGGAAAACTGAGTTCACTGTGCGATTTTTTACTTTTTGGCAATGTAGAGAGCAAATAATATCTTTATGGTGTTGAAGTAAAAGCACTATGAACATAAAATACCTAAGCCATTAGACATCTTGCCCTGGTCTCCTTTATATGTATATTCTAACAAACTAAAAATAGTTTGTGGCTGAATATGTATTGCAAAGAAAGCGAATTTGAACGAAATCCCGTTCAAAGTAAATAAATGTTTCAAATGAAGCATATTGTGTAAATATATTAATCTGAAATAAGAAGAAATAATACATAAATAGACTCGCATGAGTTACGTCAAGAAGTGATCGTTTAAATAAATCGCATTGTTTTCAACGAAAGCTGCAATATTTTTTGGAAGCAATATTCGCCGAGCATTTCCTTTAGAAAGATAAAATTGAATTTTAAAGACATTTCTTGCTTCCTACATTCATGAACAGAACTAAAATATTTGAAGCTATGAAACACACTGTTTAAAATAAAAAGTACATCCATTAAAGAAGAAATAATTTTCGTTTCTATAAATAAGATTAAATTTTCATTTGTTTATTCTTACTGTTTTAGAGTTTTCTACAAAGCTTCAAATGTCATACACTCAACATAAACATCTAGTATTTGTGTTTAAAATTATTTTTAACCTTCCAGCGGCGCGCTTACGGAAATTTTACGACATATCGTGCATCGTATTACATATGTTTATCGTGTTATTTTAAAAAAATAATGCAACTTTTATTTATGTTATCTGTATTTATTAGCCTAATAGTAAACAAAGATTTTATAAATAAAATTACACTTAAATATATAAACTAACGAATATGTATATGAATACTAACGAATATGTATATGAATACTAACGAATATGTATATGTATATGAATATGTAATACGATGCATAATTTAAGTATCTCTTGCAGACGCGCGCCCGCTGGAAGGTTAAAATATGATTTATGAATATAGCAAAGTAAGGGATTACAATTTACCGTCACAATCTATCAATAATAGCACGGAGTTTTTTTATTAATGCTTTAAATCACTTTTCATGTTAGAATGGTACATAGATATAATACTAAAATTTTCCGGCATCTCAGGAAGGTATGAATTTTAGATTTAAAGATCAAATAATTTAATGATAACAATACTTTCTGAACCATAAATTTTGTATAAGAAAAATAAAAAGAATGCTACCTTTTACTTGATCAAACCGAATTTCTGATAAAAAGAAAACATTTTCACTTGCAGAATATATTTTATAGAATGTCAGCAAAATCTCCAAAAGCATTACAAATAACATGAAAAAGGTTTTGTCCCATTGTTTTATTCTGACATCGGGGAATTTCGATTGTAAATCAAATTATTGACATCATTCATTGAAGACCCGTTATGTAAAACAATTAAATTATTCATGGAAGAGCCCAAGAATGAGATAAAAAAAGCATTGTAATCCTTTTCCATACTCTTATTTTAAGAAATCTTCGCTTTCAGCATTCCAAATCTTTCTAAAACCAAATCTTAGCCGAGTCCTGATAACGGAATTTAACCTTTAAACCTACCGAAGATTTGGTATTCACAATATTCAGATAAAAGTTTCAAATGCATCTTAATTAACTAAACTACCAAACATTATATTCAGCAAATGCCTTCTTAAATTTTCATGTTGTGAGGCGAATTATTCAAATTTAGTTAATTGAACGCAGATACCTAGCCTGCAAAATGGATGTGAAATATGGATTTCCAGTTTAATATGGAAAACTGTACCAAGTGTGAATGGTTTCTGAATGAAATCCGTTGCAAAAGAGATGATTAGTAAAGTAGTAGCTAATCTCGAAAAAAAATGAAGCGTCTGATTTTTGTGTAGTTTTCTTATGAAAACATGTATATCTGAAAATGTGTACGGCAGAATTGGATCCTTGTTAATGAATTGAATCATAATTAAAGATAAACAATAATCAATACATTTCTCTCTCTCTCTCACCCATGTTCTTTTTAATTTGAAGGTTTCTGGCAAGGTGTTAAGTCAGAAAAACTCTAAAAATACAAGGACGAAAGTTTATTAATATTAACATTAGTTTCGAAACACTTATTACCATCTCTGATTGCACGAAATTATTTATAGCCAACGCTCTCACATAATACATCCTTTATCGTTGATTAATCAACATTCACTGTTGATTAGTTAATAATGATTACTTACTTTACTGAACTGCATGGAATTCTTCGTTCACTAAAAGTCTATGGCAGATTAAATATTGTTTCATACTTTATCAATCGCAAGCATAACCTAAATCCGTAAGTACTAAACCTTTTTTAGTTTTTGCTTTCCATACATTCCTTAATGAACATTTCTACCTTAGGGCAACAGCGTTAATATCTTGATTAATGGGTTTCAGATGTTTCTTAAAAGGTTTTTTTCTCGTTCTTTTTATTTCCTTTGCTATTCGCTGGGTTAATCAGTTTCCATCTCTTTTCTGTCCTTTGCAACCAGTTGATAAGATGGAAATTTTATAAAATATGTTTTTCATTTTTTTTCTCTTTAACCGCCACTTTTTTTGCTGGAATATTATAAAATCATAAAACAATTCTTTATGGTTTTCATAATATGCATTTTAATCATTTCAGACTGGCTGCCCACATCTGACCGATGAATTTCTCCACCTGAAGACTCAAGGAGTATGACACAGATGCTTATAAAGGTAGGCCCAATATAAACCTGAACTGGAAATGTAGGCCAAAAGAAACTGAAAACATATCAACGCATTCGAATTAGAAACAAGCAATAACATTTCGAACATTTCTAGTAGTACCTGAAGAGACTTTTAGAGACGTAGGAGCCTAAGTCTCTTTTCGTCTTTCATTTACCTGTATAAAATCTCTTTACAGTTCATGTGTTCTTCGCTCACTTTGGGTAAGGTTTGTCTTGTGACAGGCATCCTGTACTAGTCATGATAACTTTTGCAATAGCAAACACGCTTCATTATCTTGTATTTAATCATAAATTCTTGCAGACATTGAACTATTTATAGTATATCATCTGTTCTTTTGCTTTTATATTGATATATTGCAGTGATGGTGAATCTTCTAGAGGAGTGGATCAAATTTTGCTTATTATTTTTAATACTAGCCCGTGGGCCACTAACTCAGTGGCATCACTGTAAAGGAAGGGGCGGGGTACCAATAATTTAGAAAGACCAAAAACTTGTTAATAGAAAAACTTGAAAGTAGACCCTTTTCGTATTCTCACTTTCAAAATCCTCTAAAAAGTTTACTTTTTATTTTTGTTTTACAACTTTCACTTTTGCAAGTGAAGAGAAAAAAATAAAATTCGAAGTAAAAAATTGATAACGGTGGAGTGATACCACTAATTACTGTCATGAGTCATACACAAGTGCAGGTATACGATAGAAAATCAGTTACCATCGTCCACCTCGAGATGCTTTTTTATAAATTCAACCTTCGATATTTATGCCTTATTTTTCAATATTTTCGATCGTCTGTTCTCTCTTTTATGATATAAGAAACAGGTTTATAAAACTCAGCGTGTGGGTCGCTTAAAAAGCCTTCGTGGCTGACTGTTGGTCCCACAAAGGCTGACCACTTCGATTTATGCCTTATTTTTAAATATTTTCTATCGTCTGTTCGCTTTTATGATATAAGAAACAGGTTTATAAAAATAAACTTGTGGGTCGCTTAAAAAGCTTTCGTGGGTAACGTCTGACCCGCGTGTAATAGGTTCGCCACCACTATAGATAGCCATGGCCATGATCCACGTCCACCGACTCACCCATTGGGTTTAGAGTCTACAAGGATGGACTGGATATAGACAGCCATGTCTATTCCGTTCAATTTCGTTAATTTCAAAACAACTTACTTTTATTCTGGCTTATGGTCATTTTTAAGTGTGATTACATGAATGTCTTGATTTTTGTTCTTGTAAATTCCTATGAACTGTTATGGAGTTTCGCAAAATTTCTTGTGAAGCTTTACACTCTTGGGTTTTCAGATAACATTTGTGGTTAAATAAAAAGCTATTGAAGAAATGAAACCAAACCCAAGTAATTCAAGGAATATGGTAAGTTACGGATTTTAATTATGGAAATTTTCGAAGAAATGTCGAATTGAGTAAAGGTGAATCGAGAAGATTTCTGACATACATGAGAGACATTATGAGAAATTTCATATTTACATAATTATAAATCATGTGATTGTGACGTCATGTGAAGTAACGTGATATTCACATAAGTTTCACTTTGAAATTATATATATAACATGGCAAAGAAGAACAATAAAAAATTTTTTTCACTTCACTAAATAACTTTTTACTTTAAGTATTTAATAAATTGTATTGAATTTTATAGCTAAACTAGAATTATCGGGTTCTAAATTAAATGAATAACCGGCTTAGGGTTTGTATCCGGAAAATAGGTTGCCCCAGAAGTTATCTGACAACTTCAGAAACAAAAAAAATCAGTAAAAATATTAAATAATAATAGATAATTAGAAACAAATGGCTATGGTGTTTTTTACTTCACTTCTGAGATGAAACTTGGCCCAATTTGTGATAAGTTGGTTTCACATGGTTGATTGTGCTCTTCATAATTAATGCCAAATTTTAAATTTGAATTGAATTTTTCTAAAAAATACATTTTATAGTGGAATGGATATATCTTTCCGCAAGACACGCAAAAATTGGTAGGTGCGACTATAGACTGTAAGATTAGTATTTCGGATTAAAAATTAGCATGTTATCAGCATTTACATTACATATTTATTATTCAGCAGAGGATTATCCTGAATTATAAAAATTAACAAATTCATAAATATTTACAAATGCTTTGTTCCTCATAGCTTTCAGGTAAAAATAATTTTTCTTAGTTTTTATTATCTTCATTGCTGTTTTAGAACTTACAATCAGTTCTGATACAAAATTTATTACGAAACTTAGTGACATGTTTCACAACCAAGAATTAGTATAACCTATGTTGAAAAATTTTAAAAATGTAATCAGATATACATAGTTGGAAGCTTTTATATTCATAAATAAACTACAGGAAACTGCAAGTGTGGCTTCATTATTTCAACCGCTATCAACTCAATTTTCTTTTAAACTTTTCTTTCCTATTTCAAAAATTGCAGAAGTAAAAAAAAAAACAACTACTTCGATAAAAAACATCAAGTGTTTTCATAAAAGAAAAAATGAAACGCACATTATGTGACCTTATAGCCTTTCAGAAATATTGTTTCTCTTCTAAGGAATTGGTGAAAGTAAATAGCCCAAGAGCCTCCATTCCTTAGTCAGAAGCTTTGTCATCAGTAATTTTAAGAACATTAGTAAATATATCGACTTTTTCTCTAGCTTAATCTCTCTTTCAGCAAAGGCTGTCAACAACGGAAATTACATCCTTGTTTGCTTCCAGGCCTGCAACCATTTTGAATTGTGACATTATCTGTTTAGCGTTGAAAAATAAGAAATCTTAATGCTTGTTTGTTTATCTGAAACATGACTTCCTTTCAATTCTATTTTTACTAAACTTCAATGCAATAGATCAGGATTATTGGTAGCAAATTAATACGAGAATACCAATAAGAAAGTATATTAAACTCTCTAGAAAATTTAATTACCCAAGAAAGTGAAGTGTCGAAAAGGAACGAAAAGTTTCATTTGAATTTATACATAAAAATATGAGAGTCAAATTATGAAAAAAAAATTAATTCGATTTTTATAAAAAAAAGCAGTTGATTTTAGATGCAATTTTAGTACATAAATTTGATAACAGTTTATAGTTTAAGGTATGTGACTACCCTAAATTCCTCATTCTGCTGAAAATTTTCGAAATTTATTTAATTTGTTCATTTTATAGGCCATACATTTAGGTATATAAATATGCTTTATTTTGTTTCTACTATAAATAAAAGCAAAGTTATAGCATAAATAATAAACCGGAAGTGAAAATTCTGAGACGGGAAGTGGCAATTTAAAGAGCCTTAAAAATACAAACAATTAGTTTGAACAACTATTTTTTAATTCTCAGGAAATATATTGTCTAAAAATAAAGATTTAAGCTTCCATTTCTTATTTTTTTCGTTTTTGGTGACACTTTTTTTTAAAAAAATACAACACAAGAATAATTACAGTAGTAAAAATTATTTTGTGGCGCTCAAATTTCAGTTTTATAATTTAATTCTATTTATTTTGAACTGTTACCTGTTCTCAAGTGTTTTGAAATATGTTGATGCTGAAACCTTACATGGAAATAGACAAAAAGATAATTCAGATTTAGAGACGTCACTCACTACCTACTACACAGAATTATTCAGAGAAAAAGACAAAAGAACACAAAAGTCGTTTAAATCAAGTAAAAGAGGGGTTGACTTGTAAATATGGCGAGTTTTAGCTTTCTAGGCAGAATACAAAATTTGTTTGTACTGTATGAAAATCTTTAAAAGCATTTTCTGAGAAATTGTGTTTGTCGATATTTTTTCTTCGTGGCAAACATCATTTTGGAAAATGTTTTTAAGATATTAAAATGAAATTTTGCCAAAATGTTTTATATGTTTCTAGCTATGTTTTGAACTGAAATCTAAGCTCTTTGTCTAATTCATTTATTTTAATGACTTTTTAGATGATTTTTTTTAAAAAAATTGAAGTTTGTTCACAAAGTTTGGAATATCTCCAAAACTTTTAGAGGTATTAAAAATCGTTTAGCTCATAACACAGGTAAGTATGTTAGCTATATACTGTGCAAACATTAATGAAATATATTCAATAGAATTTCTATAGGAGGTTTGGCGTAAGTGTAAATTTTCACTAAAATTCTGCTAAAAATTGTCAATATTTTGAAAGACAATGAAATTTTCAATGAAATTGCATTGGAATTCTTAGTTTTATAACTCATGTTAATTAAAAGCATGAATGTTTCATCAATTTTTTTTAAAATATTAAAAAGGTGTTCCTAAGGTATTCACATAAATTATCTGAAATTAAAATAAAATATATATAGCTTTTGACATCATTTTTCGTCAAGGAAATGATTCTACAAAACGTCGGTAATAATCAAGTCGGAATTCGGTAAGTTACTGGATTGATATTTTGCTTATATGTAAATTATTTCCATCAAACAATCTTTACATTAAATGAAAAATTATAGGTTAATTGTAATCTTGTGTATTAATAATTTAATTCAGATTTTAATAAACATTTCAAGACATATAACTGTTAATAATTCTTTCACTTTCCTCAAGAAATTTAAAGCTTTACATTTTTTTCAGCTTTATGAAATCGGTATTCTGCGCATTTGCCACAGCGGATATTGCCCAAGAAGGATATTAAAAATATTCCAAAGAACGGTGTTCAGATTTCTGGAAGAAATTAAACTTTTAAAGAACGTTTTATGTCTTCTGAAGTAGAAAAACAATTTCGTACAATCAGGAACTCATGTTTTATTGAAACATCATTGTAAGAAATTTCCGGAAAGCTTATTTTGGATGATTTAATTTTAAACCAAGGAATTTAACTCAGCTTAGGCACTGTAAACTGATTGTGTTTGAAATATCATGAATGATATGTTAAACCATTTGTTCCTCTATGCTTAGTTCTTCATTAATTCAAGACTATTTGGTGAACTTGTAATATTAGAAATTCTCATAAATGGTATTATGTATATTTATCTTTCACTATTCATTTTAACAATGTGTATATATTGGTTAACGTTTCCATTATTTATTGGAGGATATGATTATCGTGTATTTCGAAAAATAAAATGAACTCCATTTATGCTAAAAGATGAATCAAAATCTTTTATGATTCCATGCACCATTTAACCCGTTAGCGCCCAGCATCCTATTTATAGGACAGTTACATTTCACTTCCGTGGCTAAATTAAATGTATTCCATCGTCCTTTTTATGCTTTGTCTACGAAGCCGTTATGTATTTCCAAATTCCTAAACATCTTTCAACATATATATTACACCAACCAGCCAGATTTTGAAGTCAAAATGTTATCCTCTTGAAATTTTGAGGTAATGATTTTTATTCTTTGATACTTTTATTATATTTCTAAAATCTTTAATATTTATGTAAAAAAATGATTTTCCGCCGATTTTTTTTTATTTTTAGTAAAAAATTAGGAAAAAGACAAACCATAAAACAGTTTTTCCTCCGAATTTAATTTTACTTCACAGTTAAATTATGTTTAGAACAAGAAGATTAATATAAATCTATTGAAATATGGGCTGTGAAGTAATTTATTCTACACTAATGAATTCGGTATCATTCTTTTCATAATTTACACATCTTGAATACTGCGTTCGCGAAATTCCATTTTTTGTGTTTTATAACTGAAAATTCCAGGAATTATACATATTTTTAGTTATTATGTTTAGTTTCCCACACATTACAGTGAAAATTTTAAATGTATTTATTAGTGTGAACATGACAGTGTTAATTATTAAAATGTATTTAATCATTGAATATATAATATTTTCAATTTTAAAACACATTAAAAACAATTTAAAAACTAGTTTCTGACATTATCGATGAAAATAAACAAAACTGCAGATAAAAATGAAACAATAGTGTAATTCCGTAAAGTCAGTAAACTTTGGGTGCAACACTGTTAAAATATCAACAATATGCTTTTTCTTGGAAAAAAATTTATAACGAAAAGTAGGACTCACATCGCAGGCATTAAATTTAATTTTTATGACATAATATTTTTAATTTAGCATTTCTCTGTCATAAAGAGTCATGGGTAGACACGGGTCAAAGCAACGCAAACAAAAATAATAATGATGATGTCTCTTTTGAAAAAAAAAACTAAATTTATTTTAAATATTCCATAAGCTAAATAACAGACATTTTCAATAGTTATACTAATAAGAATTTATCCCTTCTTTTCCTAATGGTATAAATCCCTAATGATGGACGGACCGAAAGACCGACTTCCTTTTCTAGGATTTCTTCCAGAATTTGAAATAGCGCAATTTCTGTGAATGGAATAAATTTGTAGCTTGTCCCATTTTTTTAGCTACTTCATTTTACAGTAGACATATTCTACAGTTTTTTTCTTAATACCCTAGACCCGTTTTTGAGTTATTGTGATCATTTGCGAACAAAAGGATCTACAGACAAACTTCGCGTATACGAATTTCATAAAAAATGATTCAGTCCACAGTTTGGAATTGAATACCACAAACTAAATTTCATCCATCAAGCTAGTTCTAAGTTTAAGTTATGGTGTGTTCACAGACAATCATATTTCCAAAAAATTTTTTTATCAAAATCACTAGATCTAAAATGTGCATATTCATAAAAATTTCACGGTCGAGGTGTTTGATGATTTTTTTTGTATACGTCGAATACTAAAAAGATTAAAGGGGGAGGGGGAATTATTCTCTTTCTTCGAAATTTCTCGTTTTAATAAAGTAAGTCATCATACAAGTTTCCTATTTACAATGTTAATTAAGACTTGTTTGAGAGGAATGCAAATTTATGGACGTAATTAAAGATACATATTTATTGCATGAAAGCGCATATATCATTTCCGCTAGAATAGTTAAATTATAAAAAAATGAGTCTCAATTGTTCGTGTCTTTGAACAGAGATGAAAGGATATAATTATTTTCTTTGTTAATTAATTAATTACCAAATATTAATGATGGTGTGGCGTCCCCAGTCAAACAAGATGCATTTTGTTCATATAATTAAGAATTTTCAGATAAAATGACTTAAATATAAACTAGCAAAATAATTTCAAATAAGATGTTATAACCATCTCCAGTTTTGTTCGTCTTTTTAATTATAGAACAACAGATTGAACGAGTTATTTAACATGCTCATGTAAATTTATCGGATTGTGATTTGAGTTACGAAAATTGCCTCACGAAACTACAAACAGAATTTGGTAATATGTTAAAAAAAATTACATTATAGATAAAATATGTACTATATGTTTTTACTCGTCTTAGTGCTACGAGATGTCGCTGATTGAAGTGGATTGTTAACTGAAGTTTCATATTCCGTAAATCAAAAGGAAAGTGTTATTAAAGAAATATTGCAACATATTTTAGTTCAGTCATTCCTCGTTTTTAAGATCAAAATTATTACTGTGGAATTATATTATCACATTCATGAGATTTTCATCTTCATTAGCCTCCATATGCTACATGTTAAAGTGAGCGATTAAGTTGGACTTCTTCTATATTGTTCCTGTGATTCTGCTCTATAAATATTCAGTTGGAATGGGTATTGCGCTTATAAGATACTGATCACCCGTATTTCAAATCTTAATACTCGAAAATCTATTTTGATAATTTTTAATATATAAAATTTTGTATGAAGGCAGCTCATATTTTTTCTCAATAATTTGTGTGAATATGGAAGAACTGGCGTCCACTTCTTCATATTCAATTTTTTTTTTTGTATAATTAAACAAGATAAGTTACAACCAGTAGGTGTGTCGAGCAGTTAAATTAAACTTTTTCCTTTCTGTTGTTCAGAAGCTATACTGTAAGACCTTTTAATTGGCAGCGTACAATTGGTATTATATGTTTCTTCCACTCATTCATTTAGAATTTTATTCCCTTTCTCAGCAAAACTAAACATGGATTCACTAGCCATCCTTACGTAAGTTTATTCCTACAATCATTGTATACTTCTACATGCAAAAAGGATAGATTTAATATATACTAAAATATTAAGGAGGGAACACGAGAATTATTCGAAATGGACCATTAATCTTATCTTTCCTGATATTTGAAAATAGTGGAATGTATTTCCTTATTCCCCACAGAAATTCCAAATTTTTGATAATAACCTAAGATTTCATCTAAAAGTTATCTAAACCTTAAAATTTTGAAATTTATTAAAACCTACCTATTTTGTAACTACTTACATGGAATTGAGAGAATTGACTAATACAAATACCTGATTATTTAGTTTAATACAAATTTTAATGAGTTTGAATTTATACAAAATCTTTTCAATTTTCTACATTGTCATATCTTTTGTATAGTTTCATCTATTTTATTGTCATTCAATGCAGTAGAGTCAAATATATTGTTAAACTGTTATACGAATAAATTTTAATGCTAATCATATATTGTCGATTAACAAGCATCATCACCTACCCCAATTTTTTGAAATTTCAAAGAGGAAGAAAATACTCAATTTTTCGCAACAAGAAACGAATATTTCTTATTTTTTTTAGCTTCTAATATGAGCACGAGACAGCATGCTGCAATAAGATGCTAAAAAAATTCAGAAGTATTCGCTATTGGTTGCGAAAAATTGAGTATTTTCTTCCACTTTGAAATTTGAAAAAATTGAGATTGGTGGTGTTGCTTTCATTACGATATATTACAACTTGTATTAGAATCCGGTAAAATATCAAAATATATTAATAGAAAAGAATATTTAATTTATCTGCATAATAATATAATTACGACTATTTTAATGTAAAACCTATATAATTTACTTTTCGTTTTCTTCGTTGTCTAGACATAGCCCCTTTGGCTGCAACAAGTTTAAAATCTCTATTTTGCTTGCCGGAGGAAATGTATGTGGGTGTAAGAACTGAATCAGATATTTTTCTTTTTGGTACTTATTAAATTAGTACCTGAATTCAATAGAATTTATTGAAGTCATTTAAATTGAAGTCAATTATTTATAATCTTATTCAAAATTCCCTTCTCAATTTTTGCATAGCTCCCAGAAATGTCTGAAGTGATATATGGAAAAGTCATATTCTATTAGTTATAACGAATGCTTTTTTTATTGAAAGGAATGCTTTGTTTAATACTTAATTAGAAGTTAAAATATTCCAGCCCGAAAGAAGCATGCAATAATAGAATTAACTTTATTGTAAATATTTTAAACACTGATATTATGCTTCTTAATAACAATTTCTTTTTAAGTTCAAATATAAGATATAATATATAACTTTAAAACTAATGAGTGTTTTGATTTGAGTGAGTACAAATTTACTGAATGATGTTTTAGATGTAACTATGGAATTGCTGATTTATTAAACAAACCATGGACATATATTAGTTCAGAGTTCAAACTTAAAGTTATATTTTTATGTATACGTTGCTTAAATGTAGTATTTAATTTCATATTATTCAAATAAATAAATTTTCAAACAAAAAATGAAAACTTTTAGCTCTTCTTTATTGGAAACTCATAACTCTTCTGAAAAAAAATGAATTATTTGAACTTATTTTTATTTTTAAAAGTTTTGATGAATTTCAAATAATTGACTATTTCCATTTCCTCTGTAATATCATTCAATCAGTAATATTTTAGAGAAGGAAAATGTTTATCTTAAACTTATCTATAAATTACATTTTATTACTGATATAATTCGAGACACAAAATAAAACTTCTCGAAGTTATTGAGGGACTGCGAGATATTAGATTCTTGAAATATTAAAATGGTAACAAATAAAATATGATCACCCTCTCTTAATATCCACACGACCACAATGTGCTGGCGCTCCATATCCGACAAGGGATTTTACATGTATCAGTACCATATGCATGGCAAATCTTTGATAGAGTGGGATCTTGAATGAATTCGCATGATTTCTAAACCAAGACTCTCCAATTAGACTTCTCCAACCGTAAATTAGAGTCTTAATGGAAGGAAGATTGTGCTGCTTAGTACTTTAAAAATAAGACAATACAAAAAATACTGTTTCTGCGGTTAAAAGCTTATTTGTGAAACATTCTCTCAAATTATAAACGATCTCAGATCGTTGAAATTTTGGAGACGAATAGCTCTTTTCCAACAATTTAAAGTTTAGTTGATTTGAGAGTTGTTTTGACAGGCAGCATCTCTTATTAATTGTTTGATGCCAGTTGTTATTAGAATTACCTGTAGAGCTACTAATAATCGCCTGGAAAAAAAGCTTCCATAAACATATAGCTTTAAATTTTATGTTGAAGCAAGTGATTTGATAGTAGCGAAACTAAGCAAAATATATGAAAACACCAACGTAATTTTAAAAGAAATAACGTGATTTTTAAAAGATTCATTATGCTATTATTTTTCATTAAATTTCATATTCTTTACGAATAATACATTCAGTTTCCAACCAATATGATATTTTATCACTTAAACTTTTTTTCACATAGAGACAAACTACCTAGTAAGAACAATCTCCGAAATTTCACTTAAGTTATATATTTGATAGGAATAGAAGCTGCCATTTTATAATACAAACAAGTATATTATTTCACCTTTCATTTGAATGTAACAATCTAAAATTAGAATCAGTTAAGAGGAATAGAAGAATGAGAGCAAATTCCTGAAACAAGGCATACTAAGCAAAAAATGTTTGGGCCTACTGTAAGTGGAATGTGATGTACATAAAAGGATTTGGTATAAGATATACACTGGTGAGCAAAATTAAAGACCATTGTCAAAATACGAGAAACTGGTATACTTAATACGAAAACTATGGTTCAGAAATCAGTTTTGGAGAATCGTGTGGCATTAATAGATTATCATACACTTACAGTGAAGATTCAGTCACGAGGGCAAATTGAGGGACAGAAAGAGATGAAGGCGAAAAATGGAGTTTGACCCATCCCGTTTCACAGAAATCTAATAATCAAAAACATTTATCAATGGTTATGCTTAATATGCTTTTAGCTTACATGGAATTTCGTAATAATAAGCACAAATATTCGGGAAGATATAGTTACTTAAAAAAATCTGCATTTTTGTGTTTTGCTTATATCATGCAGAGGTTTCACGTTCAAATTATGCGAAATTTAAAAGAGCACCTACATATACAATTTTGAAGTATCATACAAAATTTAGTAAATACGTTGAAACACGGGAGTAATATGAATTTGTAAAAGCGAGAAATTTGAATTATCAAAAATATAAGTCGAAATCAGTTCTTGAGAATTGTAACATTCAATCAGACATGTCTGTTAGTCGAGATTCAGTCATGGCATATTGGGGATGAAGGATGAAAATGGAGTTTATTCTTTCCGTTACAGAAAGCTGACGGGTAACTTTTATCAATTGTTATGATTTGCATAATATTTTAAATGTATTTCAGACCAGCACAAATATTCGGGAAAATATAAAGGTTTTCTTTAAAAAAGTTGGATTTTTGAAAGAAACATGTATATCTTCATGAATATTTGTGCTATTCTTACGAAATATGTAAATATTATGCACATTAAACCATAACCTTCGATAAAGTTTACATCTCGTCAGCTTTCGAGAAACAGATGGGTCAACTCCATTTCGCCTCTCATCCTCTTCTGGTGGCCCCAATGCTCCTTATAGGACCGAATCTGCTGAAAAATGTTGTAAGATACTCGATTGTAGCCACCAACGATTCGCTAGAACCTGATTTCAGAAGCATAGCTTCGTATTAATTGCAAATTTCGCATTTTACGAAATCTTTCCTAGCAATACGTAACTGAACGAAGCACGA
>BGPR01016266.1:7679-25425 GCA_013235015.1 Araneus ventricosus | reverse complement strand
TTGCTATTCTTGGAATTGCTAGAAACACGTTGAATGCGAATTGCGCTCCTTGAAATTGCTAGAAGAATCGCTTAACACGTTGGTAATGAATTTGTCTCTCACCGAAATTCTTTAATGAAATAAGTTCCAAGAATTTGACGATGTGTTTTCCTGCTGAATCTCGAATTCCAAGACGTCAAAGAAAAAAAAAAGGTTTTTTTGCAAAAAAAAGGGGAAGTTAAATAATTTTTAAAGGGGAAGCTTGTAAGATATAAAAGCCCTAATATTCCTTAATTACTAATATAATGCCCCAGATCTGTCTATCGGTAACGCTCTGACGTCACCAACTCGCGCAATAGCACTGCGAGATGTTAAACAGCATTATTTCATTGTTAGAGAACCTAAATTTCAGTAATTTTAAATTTAAAAGAGTAATTATCGTTCTAATTTCAAATTTAATATCTCTAAAATAGTGAAATAAAATTTTCTTTCGGTTGATATAAAAGTTATCTCGCTAGGAATCCGAGAAATGCCTATGTTCCCGAGAAATTTTAAATTATATTAATTAAATGAAATCTTGCAATGGCCGATTTTCAGCTGCTTCCTCAAAAGCAAACAACATAAGAACTTTCAATTTAGCATAATTTAGTATAAAAACTTTTAATTTAGCATAATTTAGTATAAAAACTTTTAAGTTAGTACTCATGAATAGGGTTACCATACGTCCGGATTTCAAATTCACGTCTGGACTGGTGATCGGATCATCAAAATGTCCGGATTTATCAGTGAATGCTTCGAGAAGGAAATTTGGTTGTAATAGAGAAAGTTTGACGTATTCGAAAATACCTGACTTCATTCCGTCAATGAAAGAAAATTCATTGTTTACAGCCATTGTTGATGAAAAATGGATGAACCTCATTAACCAGGCCCCAGTTCAAACTGAAAATTAAAAGTTTTGGCAGTTCTGTTTTACATCTGTTTTCCGTTGCTATAATTTTGAACCACAAAACATTAATGCAAATTGTATCTTCTTTGCATTCTGACGTCTTAATTTTTTCACTTCCTCAAATTCTGCACTAGTATTATGAAAGAATGTCGTTGATGCGCAGCTCTTATTATTTTCTACTATACTTTGGCACCCCCAAGTCCCTTTATACCTCCCCCAGGTAGCACAACATGTTGCAAGATATTGTACAATATTGTTCAATATTATATAACATATGGTACTGTACAATATTATACAATATTGCGACTATTTTTCAGTATCTTTCAATATTGTACAATATTATACAATATTGAGAATATTTTTCAGTATCTTTCAATATTGTACAATATTATACAATATTGCGACTATTTTTCAGTATCTTTCAATATTGTGCAATATTATACAATATTGCGACTATTTTTCAGTATCTTTCAATATTGTACAATGTTATACAATATTGCGACTATTTTTCAGTATCTTTCAATATTGTACAATATTATACAATATTGAGAATATTTTTCAGTATCTTTCAATATTGTACAATAGTATACAATATTGCGAATATTTTTCAGTATCTGTCAATATTGTACAATATCTTTGTGCTACTGGGGCCCGGCGTGTCCTTATTTCAACCAAAAAATGGGGTGGAGAACCGGCGGTCTTAAGACCACATGCGACATTTTTGAGTTTCTTACGCGATCTTACCCGTTATTTACAATTTGCACCGAAATAATATACTTGTCTGTAATATAATAATAATTGCAGAACAGTAGCCTTTATGATTCTGCTCGTACGACCTTTTGTCCAACTGCCGAGTGTCATGTGGCCTTTCAGTGCAAAAAGGTCCCCCCCCACCCCACTTTGACCTCTCCTTCAAGACCCTTCAACCCTCCCCCACCTCCAGCTTGTCCGAATTTCAACTAAAAATTATGGTAACCCTATTTATGAAGGATTTTCAAACGATTAAACTTATTTCATTTGAACTCGCTAAATATATTCCATACTGTAGCTGCATCAATCCCTTATTTGTGTTCTGTAATTGTGTTTATCTGTCGATAACCTAAGCATTCAGTGAAGTACGTTTTACAGAGAATGAAAGAGCACCTCTCGAATGTTGAACTTCTAGACATACAATTTGCCGTTTTGCCATCCGTTTTTTAAGATTGCATACAGGACGCGGGAAGAGATATTGTTCCAAAAGGCATTCTCGATTCTCTAAGCAGCAAGGTGAACCTAAACATTTAATACGAATTTCATGATGTAAGGAAACCTCTTTTTATTTGGAAAGCCACTAATAAAGGAGTTAAAAAAAAAAAGGAAATTGCAAGCAAACGTAATAATTTAAAAGAGATATTGACATTAAATGCTTAAACAATTATAAAATGAACATTTTATAATTTTTCTCATCATCCTATTAGGAAGAAAATTGTTTTCCACTCTCTCTTGTAGAATTTATGTTACTTTACAACAGAATATTTAAATATAAGATAAAATGTACATATTTAACGAAAAATAAATATAAATAAAAATAAACTATATTATCTGTTAAGTTTTTATCTTATCTGAATTTATTCGAAATTTTTAATGAATTATCATCTATATTCAAAAATTATAAACTTATATTAAAATGCATATTCAAACATATTTCATGTATAATTTAAAAATGCTCTCGGTCCAACGTCTTGTGATCTTTCTTTCTACATTATTTAAAGGTGATTTAATTTTACGCTGTCATTAAATTTATAAGAGCCGAGCACTAAACCTTATTCAAAATAAAAGTATCACTTAAGTTTCAGAACAGTTTTTCATATTTTCAACAGGAGCGGCGTTAAAGTCGGCCCGGCGGGGAGGCACAGTCTGACCGACAGGGAAGAGCAGCGATTCTCCGGCAAGAAGACACGACCTGCTGTACAAGAGGAGGGGCGTAATGATGAATCTCACAAATTGTCATCTTATCTTTATTTAACTACTATTTGAATAGCCAGTTGAGTAAACGGGGTACAAAAATTTGCCCGACGGGGGGCATAGCATCTCCGACAGGGCCCCCGGTCCCCCCCACTTTCTCCACCACTGGTTTTCAAATTCGCTGGCAGATCGGTGTAGTAACTCAACAGTCCTGGTAAACTTTATATTAGAATATTTAGATTGTATAAAAAAAGTTTTGCAATTTTTAAAGATGTTTTTAAAAAATTACTTCAAATTTTAAATTTTATTTATTTTTATTTATTTATTTTTTGCGATTTACTGAAACCCACTCTCCTGAAGATGGCCCGCAATGAAATGTATTGTTATTTCAGTTTATCTAAATATTTGTTACTTAAAGACTTCCAGAGAGATTAAATGAAAATTTATAAAAAAAAAAAATATTTGGGTTTAAAAGTTGGGGAGGGAGAGGGACCCCTAAAGCTTGTATTGCCTATAGCCAGGGTTGCCATAATTGTGAAGCATTGATACGGGTCGTTTAAGTGCTAAAAGAAATAAAACATGAAAAATGTGAGTAGGTAATGGTTTATTTTACTCTGATTAAATAATTGATGAAGTTTAAGCAATTTAATAAAATGAAAGAATTATGAAAAAGATGTGAAGTTAATCCAGTCATATTTTAAAGTTGGTTTTACTTTCTTAATATATCATTTCCTTCCTTCACATAATTATAAAATTGGGCGCAAGTCATTTTAAAATTACAGAGACGCAGAGTTTAGAGAGGAAACGGGACAAATAGTAATACGGAAATGAGTACTGAAATACAGTGACAATCCCGTATATACGAGACGTATGGCAACCCTACCTACAGGCAACAACAAGGCTTAATCCGGTCCGCATATTTACAAACCCTACCCTGATAGAATTGAGGCAGGAAATCGGCCAATATGATTGGCTCGCTTCGCCGAGAGCCGATGACGTCGTTCTTTGCTCTCGTATGGAAATTATAACAAAACAAGCCATTGAATGCGGACTTGGAATTAGTTTAGGTTTCTGTTGCTAGGACTACAACCTTAAAAATAACCCTTTGGCTTAAAAATATTACAACCCACGGCAGAAGGTTTTCTGTGCTCAATTGTAGGAAAACAGAGAAAAGTAGGATGACTCTTGTTTTGTTATGATTGCCGTACGCTACGTGCAAGAACTGAAAACGACGTCACTGCCCCTCGTAGCCAATGATATTGGCTGATTTCCTGCCTCAGTTCTATCAGGGTAGGGTTTGTAAATATGCATCCGGTCCTGAATGTGACGTGTAACTTCATTTTCTTTTCATTTTCTTAAATAATAACTTTGGGGCCGTCCACAAATGATGTCACGCTTGGAGGGGGGGGTCGAGAAATTGTGACAGTTTGTGACAAGGGGGAGGGAGGGCGTAACAAGAAGCGTGACATCATACTTTTTGGTTTAAATAAAAACATTTAAAATCAGCAGATTAAATTTTGAAATTACCAGAATTTGAGGGTATTTTTTAATCGGGGCTAAAACAACTTTCATGTGATTTTTTTTTTCACTTATATTCCTTTCTTTTCAAAAAAGGCATTCGGGGTAGGTTCTGAGAATATGGTAGCACCAGAAATTCTTCACCATTAGAAGAAAACCTCCCTCTGTTCAAAAATATCATTAAAACACATAGTTAAAGTTTTGAAAATAAAATTTGAAATCTGATCTATAACGCAGTGCTTTGTTTCTGAACTGATAGTATATGCTTATGTAATATAACGTGACATGTGGCAAGGGGGGGGGGGTTGTTGAAGGGGCCCCTTTGGTACAAAGGGGGGGGGAGGGGAGTCAAAAATATTGAAAAAAAATGTGACATCATTTATGGACAGCCCCTTTCTGAATCTAACAGGCCAAACTGGAACTGGCCAAGTAGGTCACTACATTAAGGCTTCCGTACACACGCCACCTACAAATTCAGAACGTAATGTTATCCTATGGAGATTTAAACTTACACCTTTTCTCGTTTGCTATTGCGTTTTTTTTTTATGCAATCGAGTGCATTAGATAGCAGAAATAAAAATACATGTTCCTACAAAATGTCTTCCCCCCGATTGCTTAAAGTATTTTAAAATATTTTTCAAAAGTCGCTAAACTTCAATTTCGGGCTTTAAACATTTTTAGAAAATTTTCAAGCATAGTTAAAATAAAAGTAACTTTATAGAAAGCTTCGTTTTAAAGTTTTCTTTCCGATGCAGATTTTAATCTTAAGAAAGTGTATAAAAGATGCATTTTTTAAAAAAGAATCTGAAAATAAGTTTGCGATTTCCCCCACTTTGCAAAACTCCTCCTCCTCGGCGGAAGGATACACATCTGAAGCCCCTCCCTCTCTTTTGGAGTGACAAAGATTAATTGTGCGTTCGTATCTTTATTTTTTGTTTACTATCTCAGCTGTCCATTTCTGTGTCTGCTAGATTGTTACAACAGGACCGACCTTACTAAATGAGGGGAACATTTGGGATAACCCCGATATATTTAAGTTTTAATAAATAATATATAAGTAAATAAACAATATTATAGAGGGACGAGACTCAAGTTTGTGTGTAGTGCTGCTGAAGAATCCATTCAATTTTAGGAATCATTTTTATTAGGCTACGTTTCACAGCACAGAACATTAAAGTTACAAGACACAAGACAAGACAGAGAACAACATCACGAGACAAGCACACAGACAAGAATGACAGAGAGGCATCATGGGAAAAAGATGGCTCCAGTAGCGCCACCTACCATAGAAAGGAGAAGGCACCTGATTGTAACCGCTACAATATGACATTTTAATAAATGAAATAATATTTATTTTTTAAAAATTTTAATAAGTTTTAAATAGTAATTACTTACTTAAAACTTAAATAAAGCAAACTGATATTTTTTAAACTTGAATCTTTGAATGGTATTCGAGGAAATGCAATTTAAATAATGTATTTAATATATAAGTGTACATGGGTATTCAGGATATTCAATTTTCCTAAAATTCAATGTTTCTGTTCGAAGATTCAAACTTAAAAAAATATCAGTTTGTGCAAGAACCCCGATCATTTAGCTTCTCTTAAAGAGAAATTGAAATTCACCTCACTGAAATGCCGATATCCGCCTGACTTTTTATGGGATTCAACTGGAATTTGTTTATAAGTTGCTCTATATACCTGGATTTGAAGGTATAAAAGAAAAATTACGCTATGTCTCGCACATGCGCAGTAAAAAGTATTTAGTACAAATACTCATATTTCCCCTAATATTCTACGTATTTACTTCAAATTTTAATACAATAGTTTTGAAACATACTGTCAAGTGTTCTGAAAATTTCGTATAATTTGAATGAAAATTCTGCTTGTTAAAAGCAAAAAACATTCGGAAAAATTTGGGATTTTTTAAGAAAAACTTTATATCTTCCCGAATATTTGTACCGTGTTTATGAAAATGCATGTAAATATTATGCACATCAAACATAACAATTGATAAAAGTTACATCTCGTTATAAGCTTTCTGTGAAACAGAGTGGGTCAAACTCCATTTTCGCCTTCATTCCTTTCTGGTGCCCCTCCAATTGCCCTCGTGACCGAATCTTCACTGTAAAATGTGTATGATACTCGATTGAATGTCACACGATTCTCCAGAACTGATTTCGAAACATCGTTTTGGTATTAATTGCAAATTTTTCGCATTTTACGAAAAGTTCCTTGATTTTTGCATGCCAGTGTACTAGCAGTGTTTGAAGAATTAAAAAAAAAATTAAGGCGTCAGAATTAAAAGAAGATACAACTTTCATTAATCTTTGGAAATTCAATATTATAATAATGGAAAACAGAATTAAAATAAAACTGTCAAAACTTTTAATTTTCAGTTTGAACTGGGGTATGGATAAGGAAACTCACCCACTTTCTAATAAACAATGGATGTAAACAATGAATTTTCCTTCATTGCCGGAATTCATTGTGAGCTTTTTCGAATACGTCAGATTTTCTTAATTGCAACCAAACTTCCCCCTCGCCTCATTCGCCGGCATAAATCCGAACATTTTGAAGATCCGGACATCCGGACGTGAGCTTGAAATCCGGACATATGCGTCGTACTACGCCACTCTGTATTGCGAGAGGTACCGGGATGCATATTTACAAACCCTACCCTGATAGAACTGAGGCAGGAAATAAGCTAATATCATTGGCCACGAGGGGCAGTGACGTCGTTTCCAGCTCTCGCACGTAGCGTACGGCAATCATAACAAAACAAGAGCCATCCTACTTTTCTCTGTTTTCCTACAGTTGAGCACAGAAAACATTCTTCCGTGGGTTGTAATATTTTTAAGCCAAAGGGTTATTTTTAAGGTTTGTAGTCCTAGCAACAGAAACCTAAACTAATTCCAAGTCCGCATTCAATGGCTTGTTTTGTTATAATTTCCATACGAGAGCAAAGAACGACGTCATCGGCTCTCGGCGAAGCGAACCAATCATATTGTCCGATTTCCTGCCTCAGTTCTATCAGGGTAGGGTTTGTAAATATGCTACCGGGATCGATACCCGGCACCTCCAGTTTTGCATTATATTTATAGACAGGTATGAATGAGATTATACAAGACACTTATATTGCCTGTGCTGCCGTATGCTAGCGACACTTGGACATTAAACGTAGACGTCCAGCTAGCTCTGGAAACTTTTGAAAGAAAAGTGTTAAGAACTATATTCGGACATGTACTAGAACAAGGGTGCTGGCGAACCAGATACAATTTTGAACTTTATAGACTTTACGAAGAGCCTCAGGTTACAAAAATCATCCGAAGTAACAGACTGAGATGTCTCGGCCATGTCTGGAGAACCCCCGAAAATAACCCGACTAGATTGCACACTTTCAAGAACTCCGGGGGAGCCCGTGCCTGGGGCGCATATAGGCATTCTGTACTCAAGCAGAGCACCGTTGTAACTTTGGAGGGCTCTGATTGGACAAGCGAATCTGACGTCACTCTTCTGCACATCGCATCAACAGTGAGACACGCGTATCTTGTTTATAGTTCTTAAAACTCTAAATACTAATTTTTTCTTCAAGATATTGCCTGAATTTGTTTTCAAAAGGGGAATCTTTCTTCTTCTAGATTTAACGCCGTTAGATTTGCTTCATTCAGATCTGAAACATTAAAATTCATATTTTAATAGTTAACTTAAACCATGATAAATATAAGTATTGAAATAATGCCTGATATAGGATTACAAATTACAACATACATCCTCTAAAAGATAATAATGTGAAATAATTATTGCTACTTACCAGCACACAAGAATTGTTCCAGATGGTCTAGAAGATCGAAGATTCCATTTCGTGTCCGATGTTCTTCCATATTCTTCTATCCACGAATACACATCGGAAACACTTTTAAGGTTGCTTCGAACGATGGTTTCATCTTCAACGATTTTAACAACTTCGTTCAAAGAATATTTCGCTATCGCTAGTTGAAAGAATCAGTCAGAGCGTGGTCAGAGGTAAACAAACAAGCAAAGCATGTTACGTCAGATTCGCTTGTCCAATCAGAGCCCTCCAAAGTTACAATGGTGCTCTGCTCGAGTACAGAATGCCTATATGCGCCCGGGGAAGACCTTCAACAAGATGGCTGGACGATACAGAAAATGACATCAAAATTTTGAAAATAAAAAACTGGCAAAGAGTTGCTTTGGATCGTCTGAGTTGGAAGAAACGTGCTGTCGAGGCAGCTAAGACCTGCAACAGGTTGTTACGCTCTTAAAGAAGAAGATGAAAGGTATGATAGGAAGGTATCATATAGTACAGCTAACCCCATCGGGGGGGGGGGGGGACACCGCTAACATGCGGATGAGAGGCTGCCGTATGAGTAAGCTGGCTCTCGTCAACCCGATGGTACATTACTGTGGTGTGGCTCTTAGGGCCCACTCCGATGACAGGTCACTCGGGGTTCTGACTCACTGTTAAGTTGAGCTTGCTTTTAGGTCGAGAGCGCACGAGCGACATTTTGTTATGAAACTATTTTGTTCTTGTTCCATTTTCTCCTGCTGCTTTCCTTTTAAAGAGTATGCGCACGAGTAACTGCTATAAATCTAAGATTTCTTAATTATTTTATGATCATTTAAATTTTAATCAAGAATAAAAATGATAATTGTATATATCTATTTTTAATGGTTTATAATATATATATATATATATATATATACAGAGAGAGAGAGAGCATAAATAGTAAAATGAAAGAGTATAAAATGTGAAATGAAAAACGCAATAAAAGCACAATAACGTTTCTTCATGGGATGAAGTTATTGTGAATTGCTAAATATAAAAAGTTTGACATTTCCTTGCCATCAGTTACGCCGTAAGGCCTAAAACACTGATTTTCATCCCTAATGCCAAACCAAACCGAAAAACAGAGAGAGGAGTTTCGAATAATTAAAACAAAAGTACGATGTGATAACATTAGAGAAAAGTAAGAATAAATATTTTACGTACCAGAAGGACGGATGTTGACGTGGCAGACGTTGCAGCGTTTTTCATTTCACATTTTATACTCTTTCATTTTACGATTATACTCTATCCACTACAGCGCTTTTGGATTTGCTGCTTTTAGCGCATTCATTGCGTATGTTTTATATTTATATAGATTTTTCCATCTGTTACTATTCGCTTTTTTATCTATCTATCTATATATATATATATATATATATATATATGGTCAGAAAATCACGACAATTATTTTATTATTAATTCTTTGTTTAAAGAACATCATATATAAACATATTTCTTTTTTTATATATACAATTTATCAGAAAATCTGGATAGTTATTTTATTAATTTTTTAAAGAGATAATTAAATAGGTTAGTTTAGTTTAATTATATTAACATCCCGTTTTAAAGCAATACGAGGGCTATTTTGGAACTGACTCTCATATATCTGAGCCGCGCTCAGTTGACGAGGTGGACACCTGGACTGGCACCACCTTCCTCAGGTTTCCGTGCCACACCAGCACAGGGTCAGCACTTCAGTGGAATCGGGTTTCGAACATGGAGCCCTTCGCCCCCGAAGCCTTACCACTAGGCCACCACGGCCTCTAGTAATTTTAATAAATAAAGTAATAATAATTAATAAAAATTTTAATAATTAATTTTTTATTTTAATTAATAATTATTAATTAATGATTATTAATAATTTTAGTTAATAATCATTAATTATTTTAGTTAAAAATAATTAATAATAATTATTAATAATTTTAGTAAAGAATAATTAATAATTATTTTAATTAATAATTATTAATAATTTTCATAATAATTATTAATAATTTTAATTAATATTTTTAAATTTTAAATTCTTAAATTTTTTTATAAATTTCAAAAATAAGTAAGTAATTTTAATAAACATAACGCATCCAGTACTTTACGTACAACAATTAATAGCATGGTTTATTTTAAAATTTAAAATAAACCATGCGATTCACATGTAAAGTTTTTGTACAGTAAAGCACCGTTTATACGTGTTTCAAGGGATTGACGTAAAGCGATGTATAAATGAAAGGACGCATGATTGAGAAATTTTACTAAACAACTTTGATTGTTACAAATTTATTATTTAAAAATATTAAGTTTAAAGTTTTAATGTAGGACTACGTTCCTCCCATTGGGGACTCAGGGAGGAATTCGATTCACACGCCAAAGCGCCACAAAACTTGGTATGGGAGATCCTCTATATCTCGGTAACTACATTTGTTAAAAACATAACTAATGTTCTATTTTAGAGATAAAGGATAAAAACAAAAGTTGCAAAAAAAAATTGAAAATCGTAACTTTAGTTCAGAGACTGCTGAACTGTATATAGAAACAAAAGAGTCACACGAGTAAAGTAGTCCTACGCCTTTAACATCAGCGGCTGTTTGAAAAGACAGCCTCCAGTCATTTTTTTATTCTGACTTCAAATTAACTAAATAAATTCGAATTTGGACGATATTTACGTTAATAGGAAAATAATTTAGTTCGAATTAAAAACGTTAGATTTTTCCAAATTCCACCGCAGTATTAAAGTGAAATCTAAACTGTTAAAGGAATTATAATTTTTATCCAATATGCTTTCACAATTTTGAATTAACATCTCATTTATTCCGTTCGAAATCTTCCAAAAAGCCCAAGAAGCGTTATCAGGTTGCACATCTTTAAAAGGACGAATGATTTTTTTGTTCTTTTTAGAGAGAAAGTGCTCTATTGTGGGGACAATCGTTCGCCTTCGTCATTCCCTGGAGGTCATTCGCAACACCCACTGCTACCCACAGTCGCCCACCTGTGCGGCCCACTGGAACTTTCACCTCTCACCCACAGACGATTCCGCAACAGAAAATAGAATGCTTAGTCAACGTTCTGAATCAATGTTGGTTTGAACCCACAAAAGGTGTGATTCGAATTTCAACTCATTCGAAAATTAGCGCACTATTTGGATAAATGAGAATTTCTTAAATTATTACTCAGGACCAAGGCCCGAGGGGATTTCAAACGGTGCGTGCGTACAAGGCCCAGCTCCGCTACAGATTTCGCAACATTAAAATGAATTGCATTCATTTATTTAGCAAAATTAAAATCTGCCGTCAAGTTTTGACTTCCAGGGCACGATATTACAAATAATACAATATTTATTTAAAAATAATCTGTTAGAATTGTATCCAAATTTTGCTTCAGTTCTAAAATTATGTTAAGTGGCGAATCCAGGGGGGTGGCTATCGGGCTGAAGTCACCCCCCAGGGCTAGACCAGAAATCTTTATTTTATTTAAAATCACTACAGCTGTTTTTTCTTAATCTCTCTTTAAAAAAAGTGAAAACATTTCTTCCTGGTTTTTGACAGGCTCGAAAGTTTTCCCACTTTTGTACTCATTCCACTCGTATTCGCAGCGCTGACACGGTCAAAAACATGTTTTTGCTAATTATTTCATTGTGTCTTTTGTTAAATTATCGAAAGTATTGTAGTGTTCTTTATGATTCTTATTGTCAGGTGAGTAAAGTCTGTAAAGTTAAAGTGTTTTGTTTACATAAGCCATAAGATTTGACATTCGTCACGACGATACAAAATTTTTTTTACCTCATCCCCCCCCCGGACCCAAATCCTGGATTCTCCACTGATGTTGTTAACCTTACCAACTACAGTCGCAACATCAGCAGAAAGATCTTTCTTAAGATTAAGAATAATAAAAATTTACTTGAGATCCAACATTAGTAAAGAACGATTGATTTGCTTATAGTCATTTTATATCTATCGAATCCGTGTTAACCAAAAATCTAAATCATGACGATATTATCAACGAATTTACGATAAAACTATGTAAGAAAATGAAACAAAAATCAAATATTGTAAACTTATTCCTGTAAGTCGCAAACCAAATTGTATTTATGAAGCAGTTATTCTTGTTATTTGATTTATTATCCATTTTTTGTGTGATTGAAATATTAATTTTATAAAAATAATTTAAATATTTATCATTTTTATGTATTATTTGGTCCTTAATGCAAGAAATTACGCAATGTAATAAATAGCAAAAAAGTATTTTGTTGCACGAAACTTTTTCAAGGCCCCTCAAATCAGCTTTTCACCAGGCCCCGCTTTTGGTCGGGCCAGCTCTGCTCAGGACCGTAAATTGGCCTTGTGCATAAATTTTGGGATAGTTAAAAAAATGAAGCAAGTACTGTCAGATACTTTTTAATGCAATAAAAGTAACGTAAGTATAAAATTATGAACATAAAGTAAGTAAGTAATAAAAGTATCAAACAAACAGTGCACTGAATTCGAATTTCAACTCATTCCAAAAGCATTATTATTTGCATAAATCAGAATTTCTTATGCTGTTACTCTGGGCTGAAAATGGACATCGTGCATGTGATCTAAGATAGAAAAAACAATGAAGAGTGCTTCTATAAGACATTCTTCAACGTCAGTAAAATAAAAGTAACGTAAGTATAAAAGTATTAACCATAAGTGAGTTAGCAATAAAAGTACCCACCAAATAGCGCACTGAATCCCAGTTGAAACTACATAATCCGAAAATTAGTATAGTATTTGGATAAATCAGGATTTCTTAAACTATTACTCTGAACTGCAATTGGATATCGTTGGTGAATTCTAGGACAGCAAAAATAAAAAAAGAGTTTTTCTATCAGATATTCCTCAAAGTTAGTAAAATAAAATTATTTTAAATATAAAAATGTTAACCAAAAGTAAGCAAGCAATAAAAGTAGCAACCAAATAGTGCACTGGATTCGAATTTGAACTAATCAGAAAGAGACTAATTCACACCACATGTCACTTGGTGCTTATTTCCATCCAGAACCAGGGTCCTCATTTCTAGTAGTGGCAATTGGTGGGGAGGAGGAGGCAAAAAATTTATAGACATCTAAAAGTACCCTGGAGGATAGGGGCGGAGAACAAAATTAAAAAATTTAGTTACAGAAATAGCAAGATTTCCCTTTTTTTTTGTAATTCTTAGTTTTCGGCAGGGTCGGATTATGTCTCGTAGGGGACCTTAGGCAATGCAAATCTCGGGGTCTCCTTTTCCCTCTCCAAATTTCAAAAACAGATATTTTATATTAATTTTATTTTAATCTCTGTATGAGTTTTTACACAGCAGATTTTGACAGGCTGGAATAGCAAAACGTTAAATTGTGAAAAACTTTCAATAGAGTCGATTTCAACTTGTATAAAAAAATACAAAATTAAAACTTAAAAGTAATTTTATACAAAATAGTAAAAAAAATGACCAAACTTTATTATTACAACCTAAATAATATTTATTTACAAGGCATGAAATTTTTTAAGTTATAAAGCAACATAAGAAAAAAGATTCGTAAAACAATATATTATAAAACTTACAAAAAGATAATCAATTAAGAAAATTGTGAGAATAAAATTCCAAAATTTAAACGATATTTGATTTTAATTTCAATAAGTTCGAGTGCACAGACTTTGTAAATTAAATAAAAACACAAAATTAAATTATTCTTAAAGTACCCAAAAAAAAAAAAAATCTCGTGACTTCGGGGCACCCAAAAATTGCAAACCCATAGGCAGTTGCCTACTTTGCCTATTTAATAATCCGGCCCTGGTTTTAGGCAGCTAAAACGAAATAGAGATTTAATTTTTCCCACAGAAAGTGTTGAGGGAGGGGGGGGGGAGTCGCCGCCGCTGGTCAGTTTCGTCACCCTCGCAGAAGAACAGAAAGTATTCCACAAATTTCAAGCATACCATACATAACCACCTGGTTATGTATGGTAGTTCCCTGAGCAATTCAGAGGGGTGAAGGAAAAAGTTCGCATCTAATGTTACACATTTCCGTTAGGGTGTCGATTGCCGAAAGAATAATAAACATAAGTAAATAAAGTTCAAAAACAATCAACTAGAAAAGGTAGAAAAACAAATTTAAAAATAAATTTAACTTAAACTTTAAACTTAAACAACAAAATTTAAACAATAAAATTTAGACAATGTTTAAGTAGCTCGCAATTGCAGCGGCATACAAAAAAACCAATGGAAATTAAAATCATTCAAAGAAAGCAAAAAACTAAGAAAAATACTCTGAGAGAATCGAATTAAACAAACAAGGAATCCTTTCTAATCCACTTTATCAAGGGCCAAGGACTATATTCGAAATGGATTCAAAATATTTGGGAAATTTTTCGGTAAAGAGCTTGAATTACGCCAAATATAACTTCTCTTAGCCCGAAATTTCCCAACAAAAGACAAAGGAGATCAATACCATCTAAAAGGTTTATTTTAAAAGAAAAAGAAAGACCAAAGACAAACATAAAAACGCTAATTAGATTGATTTAAAATATTAGACTTCGGGTTAAATAATAGCTTCAGCTCACGTCACGTTAAAAGTGTGGAATGAGCCGAGATATTGCGTCAATTTTTACCTGATTCAACTCAAATAAATAAAGATTTCTTAAAGCAAGCGATGAATCAAAAACCAATGACTAATTTATTTATTATTTCACACCCGTCCTCCACTTTTAATCGTCGAATTTTTTTTTCTTTCTTCTTTTCTTCCCGAATTACAAATAAATAAATATGATTAGAATAGGAAAATAATATACAATCTTTTTCGCACCAAATTAGGATTCAAATACTCTATGTGTTGCAAAAGAAAGAAAGAAATTCTTCAGATGCCAGATTTTTTTAAATTTAATTCTAGTTCATTTTTATATAAAATAATTTAATATTACAACGGTAAAATGTGATGGTATATAGGAAAAAAAATTTAATATAATATAATACGTCTGACTACTAGAGAAATTCAATTAGAAACACTTTCAAAAACACACTTTTATTAGTGTTCTCTCTAAAAAGTAGAAATTTTTCATTTTGATTATTTTCTACTTCTTATTCTTTAATTTAAAATTCTTTACTATAAATCTAATGATATCTAGAAATCAATTTATACTCACATTCATTACCATGTGGCCTCACGAGTAGGAAATCAAAATTTAATTAAATTACTTGATTAACGAATAATCAAATTGTGAAAATATTAAAATAGTATTATGATCAAGAATCCATAATTGTAAAAAAGTTGAGAGCTCTAGCGTATCATAGTGTGAGTGAAGAATCAATAACAAAATTACATCTTTTCAAAAATGAAATAAGTCAAGTAAATAAAAGCGTTAAAATATATTATAATTAATTTTCACACAATAAAGTGAAAAAATATAACAGAGAATGCTTGTTACGGGAACCTAATTTCCTCTTTTTTTTTTGCACAAGTTAACTTCGTGAAAAGGTAATTTTTAAGGGAACTAACAACCGTGTTATACGTAAGCTAGCTGTACTATATCACACTATGTCACCACCCCTACCTGCTACTAGGCATACGGGTACATTTGAATGACCGGCCACCGCGACAGCGTCAGGCACTGAGGTTCCTGCACAATAGCCCTCATTTCAAGGTGCCCATGCAGTCTTTCCCCCCCCCGGCCTTCCCGGGCAATACAAATTAAAAAAAGAAACAAAAATCCTATAAAACCCTTATGTGATTAGTTTAGTTATACTAAAGTCCCGTTTTGAAGCAACACGAGGGTTATTTTGAGACCGACCTCGTAATTTTGAACCGAGGTCGGATGACGAGATCGACTCCTGAGCTGGCACCCCCTCTGCAAACTTCCGCACCACACCAGCGGTTAAAAAAATCTTATGCTAAATTTCAAAAAGAAAACATATTCTTACAATTGCATTTACTGATTATTTGTTAAATGAAAGTAAATTAATTGATAATAATTGTCACCAACTTACCCTTTTTTTCATCATATTGCAAAAAAACTACTTTCGAGTCTGAGTTGAAAATAAAGGCGACTTTATCAACCGAACGTTTAATAAGTGCTGTCATTCATTGAATATAAAAGAAAAACTACTTAAGAATGCTTTTTTGGAAGTTTTAAGTTGAAAAAATAATTCCTGTGAGTTTGTGACGCATTTTTAGAAGCTTCCCTTAAAAAGGACGCTAGGCAATAATGGGTTAACCTTTTGTGGCGCAGTGTGCCAGCTGATGGCACACCTAATTTCACTCGCTTCTCAACCGTTAAATTGAACTATAAATGGAAAATAATAGGTTTAGGATAGGGCTAATAGTACTCCTTTTAGAATGTATAGCAGACTTATAAAATTTCGTTTCGGAATAGGAATTATTAGAGATAAAGTTTGGGAAAATCCTTAACTCAGATATAAGAAATTTTTTCAGTCGTGGACGTTTCTAATTTTAGCATATGAACTAGAAAATTTTCCTTCAACATTCTTGAGGTTTTAATTTATGATTTTCTGTAAGATTCAACAATATTTTTTGAGTGTATCAAGGTGGCAGTATCTAAGGGGGTTCTCATATGAGGGGGGTGACCCCAAAGGTGGACGACCCCATCCTCGGAATGAGGTAAGCTTTTTTTAAAAAAAATTTGTAGATTCTATGTCTAGGCAATAAACTAAACCCATTCATGATGTTTTTTTCATCATATTTAAAACTATTTAATGCCTTGCGCTACAAAGGGTTAATGCTTCTTTTGCTTACGCTTTCCTAACTTTGGGTTGGCGTTAAGATTTAATACAAGAAAAATGGATAAACGAAAGTTGATGCTGCTAATAATGAAATTCTGCTCGAAAAGTGATTGAAAGAGTAGAAAAAAGTTACGAAGTTTTGTTGAGAAAATTGCATCATGGCAAGAAATAACAATAAGATTCTTTATCTAAGTAGATTTGCCTATTAAAAACATCGTGGGAAAAAAATAGAGTGGCGAAAATCAAATTTTTCTCAAAAAAAGTATTCCAGTGGAAAATCGTTTAAGAAATTTTGGTCTGAAGAATTAAACTTTCCTGCCCTAGGTGTCAAGAAATAAAAGAAAGACCCTATTTTAGACAGTTCTACATAATTAAATATTGCACAGTGTTTTTAATTATGCCAATTATTTGGGTAGAAAGAAATATCACAATAACTAGTGGATCTGATAACTAGATGTGATACCTCTTGTTCATCGCAGCCAATGTGTTAGGTTTTATAACATTGACATTGTTATCATTTTGTGCCCCCATATCAAAGTTCATCGTGACACTGTATGATTGCTATTAAAACATTGGTTGTTGTGCTACATCCGTTACTTTCTTGTGAAATCACAAAACGTGATAAATGACTAGTAAGTAATTTCTCAATATGATGATAGTTCATTATCTCCATAGATTAAGAAATAGAAAACGTTTTCTTGACTTAATACAACTAATTGAAATGATTACTTCTTAGGGGAAATCCTAACTAATTACTTTCTTGTGAAATCACAAAACGTGATAAATGTTT
>BGPR01016265.1:0-34902 GCA_013235015.1 Araneus ventricosus | reverse complement strand
GTAAATTCTTTTTTGAGGAATCCGGTTGGGTTGATGACCCTTTGGCCGATGGTGTATCAGAGCAGATCTTTAGTTTTACTGTTTTTGGCATTTTTGCGTTTGATGCTCTGAGGTCCTTTGTGTGAAAGAGATTGTTGCGGTTCATCGGCTTTTGTCCTTATGGATGTCTGTGGTTTATTATGGGGCCTCCTTGCTAATGGGTTGCTTCCTGGCCGCTCATCTGCTTCCGGTGTGGCATCGGCTTGGACGGGATTTAAACCTTGTCCATCCTTTACTTACTTTTATTTATGCTTATACCTATACTTTTATTTATCTTTGTTTTCTATTGTTAAGATTCAAATGGTGCAGTACAAATCTGTACTTCAGAGGTAAACTATCTTAAGTAGGACTTCTAACATTTTATATGAGAGCAAGAAAAAGTTCCAGTGCTCAATGTATTGCAATGCGCAATTCAGTTTTTGAGAGCGGTTTTCTTTTGTTATTTTCGACCTGCATCTACGACACTTTGCCCATCCGAAGAAGTGGTAGGGAAAATCATCAAATTCAGCAAAATTTGTCTTCAGACATTCTACCTCTGAGGTACAGAAATAAAAGCGTATAAAACCTGTGTTATAGAGTCAAGATTAGTTAACATGCTCGCTATAGATTCGATTAATCTGTTAAAGACATGACCAATCTAAGTAACTAACATTACAATCCTTTTCTGGTTTTCAAAGGCAGCCGTAGACGTTGCTATCAATACCCACACGAGGCGCCATGGCGTCTCACCAGAAGATGAAGCTCCAACATCTCTAAACCAGCTAATTGCCTCACTCATTTCCTCTCACCAAAGAAGCCACCTCACAACCAAACCAACGCTCAGACCACTTAGTGACAATAAAAAAAATACAGAATATTGAAGAATAATGAAAGATGACAGTCTCTAAAAGAATAGTCTATAAAAAGTCTCTAATAAATGTAAGGATCTTTATCAGTCCCTCATCGGAAGCAGATCAAGAAGGCTTAAAGTTGATTACCACAGAAGATCCAACGTGATCGTAATTAGCGGGATTTAGTTAAATCTTTAGACTCTCGTGTCACGACCAGTCTGAAGAATTACTTAATTTGGTTGAACATCATCAATGAACTAAAATGTCCAAGAGAAAAATAGACATGATAGTTCTGTTCAGAAGGGTTACAATACGCATTTGCATTTTGAATAAACGAAAACAAAACAAAGGAAAAAGCAATTGAAGTAAATTATGAAGAAACAATGAGGGAGTTTTCAATATCCGTGAGTGTTTTGTACCTCTCTACATTCTTTTCGTTTTGTTTTCATTTTTTTGTATTTTTTCATTATAATGAGTAAATAGGTTGAAATAGCACTGCTAATGTCATTCAGAGAACGAAATTTGGGTTTGAAAAAAGAAGATGGAGGCTTTGCTCTAGAACGGCGCCATTTTTTTTTGTCTTGATCGAAACAGATCGGTAATAGCTTAGTCGGGCTTTTGATGGCAATTTTCCTTTGTTTTTTTGAAGTGGATGGAAAAGAACTTTGGGATGAATAGGGGATTATAGCCTCTGCAGCTGAAAATCCCATAAACACCTTTAATCAATCAATCAATCAAACGAAATTTGACTGATTAACTAGTTATAATAATATTTAACGTAAACTGTACTCTAACATTAAATTTCACAGCGGACATTTAATAAGCAGAGTTCTATTACACCCTCCATTAGGATAGAATTGATAACATCTGTAAATTGGTATGAACATTATGACAGCAGATTCCTATGAATTTCATTGTACTGTCATCCCATGGAAATCCATTATCAAATTACAGTTTACGAATTTATATGGTTTAGCTGCATAGAATGGCCTTTATTGAAATGACAGATAATTATTTCCAAAATTCTATTAAATCATTATGCTCGTTAACGTTTCAAGTTAGCCGAGTAAAAAGCATCGTTCGATTTGATTCCGAAATGTCATAGTAACTCATCACTGAAATTTATTATCGTTTACTTCCTTTGTTTCATCAGCTGTATTATGTATAAAGAATTATTTTTCTGCATAATGCTACACGGAAATGTGATTCATATTTAGAGGACAAGTTTAATTCTATCGTTAGGGGCCGTCCCATACGTTCCTTCAAGCAAAAGACTATAGCCGTCCGAATGTCACTCTGAAATTCCCTCCCCTTTCGTTAAGTGTGATTGATTTCATACCCGCGGCGCGCGCTTCCGTCGTTCGAGCGGCTGGCCCAGATGTGTTTGGGAAGAGGAGAGTTTTCTTACAATTCGGACAATGCCAGCTGTCATTGTGATTTTAGAGGGGGAAAGTGAATTTCCCTTATCTTTGATAGAGGAGCTCGGACGTTCCCGTATTTTCAGGTCCCTTTTTTTCAACTGCCTTAGGAATCAGAGGGTTAATCACCTTTCGATGTGTGAACATGAAAATGTTACACGTATCGATTGGCGTTAATCCAAAAATGCAAAGGTATTGTATATTTGCTTCAATTACATATTTGTCTTATAAACTGATTCTGGATGATTTCACAGTTAATAAAAGAAAATATTACTTATTTAATTTTTATATTATGTTTTAAATATTGAAATAACTTAAAAGCAAATAATTTTTTACTAGAAAGTTTAATGAAAATGTTAAGATTTAAATAAACTTTGCTACATAAATAGTAGATTTCCACAACTATTTTTGAAAAATAAAAACAATATTAACAATTTTAGCTTTCAGTTATTTTGATCTGATAGCTTTAAAACCTTAAAAATTAGCTTTTTAAGTAAATAATTGGATCTTTATTGTATTTAATAATGCATCTGATTTTTCCATGGTAGTTTAAGAAATTAAACGTATAAACATGAATTATCTGATTTCGAATTGAACATGCGAAATGGAAAAATACGGCTCGAACTGTTAGAGGGTTAAGTACTGAAATTATATTATTGAGAAGTTGTTTCAAAAAGGAAAACGCTTGCCTCAGGGTTCGGGCTTCTAAAATTGTGGATATTTTAACGTAGGATTACGTTCCTCCCATTGGGGTCACAGGAAGGTATTTGATTCAAACGCCAGAACGCCAAAAGAAAAAGTTGTATGGGAGATCCTCTATATATCGGTAACTACATAAGTTAAAAACATAACTAATGTCTTATTTTAGAGATATAGGGTAACAACAGAAGTTACAGAAAGAAAATTGAAAATCGGAATTGTAGTTCAGCGACTATTGTGTCTCAAAGTTGGGCAAAAATACGCATGAATTGGTGACGCTTTCCTCTATATCTCAGTAACTTACTACATATGTTAAAAATATAACTAATGTCTTATTTTAGAGATAAAGGGTAACAACAGAAGTTACAAAAAAAATTTGAAAATTGGAATTGTAGTTCAGCAACTACTGTGTTGGAAAGTTGGGCAAAAATACGCATGAAATGGTGACGCGATCCTCTATATATCAGTAACTACATATGTTAAAAACATAACTAATGTTTTATTTTAGAGATAAAGGGTAAAAACAAAAGTTACAAAAAAAAATTGAAAATCGGAAAAGAGTCACGTGATTAAAGTTGTCCTACGTCTTTAACATCAGCGGCTGTTTGAAAAAGACAGCCTCCCGTCATTTTTTTCCTCTGTATCATGAAACAAGGATATGTTTTATGAAATAGAAAGGTTATTACAAGGATAAGTTTTATAATGCAATGTTTTTCTATATCACAAACAAGAAAGGGAAACATTATCCAATCAGGGATTGATTTTTAATCGTACTTCAGGTATTTTCTTTTATTCTTTCTAATTTTGGGCTATCTGGTGTTTAATTTTGGAATTTTTAAAGATTTATATACTTATTGCATTACATTGCAAAACTGAAAAGAAGGTGGTTATCTTGAAAAACAATAATGTGTTTGACAGTAATGAAGTCAGTTTCATGAGTCTTCTGAAATAAATATTTCCCTTGTTTGACGAATAAAATATCAATTTCAAATTGTATAATGAATATTCATTGCACTGCTAGACATACCAGGCTTACAATTACTTCACTTTCTATACAAATTCAAGCTATAAATGAATTATTACACAGCCATCTTATCAAGAAATGTTATTCACTTTTTCTGAACACTTAAAATCTAATTCTGCGTGAAAAGGTTAATGCCTTAACGCTCAGAACCTGAATAGATTGAGAATTCCAGTACCTCAAAAACTGAAGTAAATTTTCGTTCATGAAAACAGAATGAAATCCTTCCTTGCTTTACGGAAATTCCAGGAGGACGACACCCAAGTTTGGGCATCAATAACAATACACAAATAAAGGAACAACTTTTCTCCCGTAAAATTCACTCCGTCCCCCGAAACCGCCGAAGTCTGGTCTCTGTCGAATGGGGCGGTTTGAGGCGGGTTAGGGCTCATAGAGTTAAAAGGTTTCAAGATAATAAGTTGAAAGCATTTAAATTTGAATATGGGTAGAGTTATGCGGTTAGGAAAACATTTTTAATACTATTTCAATCGATTTCGGGTTCAATACTGAAAACTATACCTAGATATCTATGGTTTGTCATCAAAATCGAACCAATTTCAGTCAGTTTTACAACGAACAACTTATAATACAATAATTCAGTTTGAAAGCATGTATGCTATATCTCAGAAGAAAAGAAAACTGCTTTATCTCAATGTGATGCTTTGGAGATCATTACTTATTTCAGCTATAAAAGCAATACTGTATAAAAATAAAATACTTTCAAAGCATTTTTCACAAGCAATGTGACTGTAATAAATTTTGGCGATCTGTCAAAAAATGTGTTTATAAACTAAATTGAAATAAATGTGAAAAAACCGCGACCGCATTCCTTTCGGTTCTCACGAGTATGTGAGTTTGTGGCAAAAAATGGTTCCACCTATCTGTTCTTCAACCAGATATTCTCCAATGACATCACAATAACTCCATTAAAAGTATGTTCAATGGCTTTTTCTTGAGGCGATTTTTCCTATTAAGAACTATGATGATAATATCAGAAAACCTTCGGAAGCATTAAGTGATCTCGAAATACATGAACTACCATTATTAAATACTTAAGGGAAACTAGGGATACTTGACCCTACTTTTAGTTTTCTTACATTTCTCGAATATTTGAATTTTTATCATCATAAAAAGATTTGTTTTTAAGAAGGATAAATATACTTATGCTAAACTGATATCTCATTTAATCATAGAATAAATGTATTTCATGAAATCGCATAGGGTCAAGTATCCGTAACCTTAAGGATACTTGACCCTACAAGCAAACAGTATTTAAATTCTTTTGATAATTTGTAAAAACGCGAAATTCAGATTTTCGGTTAATACTACTGAATTACAAAAGGTGTTTACTATCAAAAAATATGAAAGACACTAATAAAAAATAATATGGAATCTATGAAACGTAGTTGTTATTAATAAAATCTATTTAATAAATTAAATTAGTCTAGTCATTAAATTAAATCTAGTTATTAAATTAAATTAGTTAAAAATTCAATAAAGAATTAAAATATTGATTTAATTAAATGATAAAAATTACAGCAATGGAACTGGGAACCGAGCAGAGTCATTAGCAAGTTAATGAATTGCCAGTTTTCTAAAATTAGAAAAAAAAGAATACCATCAAAATGAAAAAAAGATCTAAAAATGTTGTACAAAGCTAAAAATAGAGAAGCTTAATAGACTTACTCGGTTCTTCTAATATTTAAAGAAAAATAAGAGCAAAATATATTAATAATATATATATAAATAATATATAATATATTTATAAATAAGAGCAATATATATTTTAAGAAAGAGAGACAAACTCAATAGAAATGGCGAAACGTTAAATAAAACCGAACGATGATAAATAGTTCGAGCAAAAGATTTTTATTCAAATAATAAATAAATAAATAAAATTTTCTTTCAGACGAGGAAAAAATAGATTGATTAAATTTCAATTCTTTTTTAAATTCTTAATAAATAATTATTTGTATTATTTGAAAATATCATATTAAAAAGAAATTTTAGTGGGTAAACAATTACTAGCAAACAATTTTTAAATAATTATTCTCTATATTAGAGTTATTATATTCAACAAACTCCATGTGCCAGAAAACTCATCCCAACCACAAAATGTACTTCGGTCAGCAATGACATCGGAGTTGCAATAACCTTTTGATAGGGTTACACTAACTAACTTTTATTATTTAACCTAACTTTTTATGATGAAGTATCCCTAACTTTTTAGGGTCAAGTATATCAAACTTGACTTTTAATCTAAAAATTAAACCACTTAGAATTAAGATACTGCATAACTTGTTTATCAAATTAAAGCTCGAAGTATGCTTAAAACTCAGAAATATTTTAGTTCATCGTATATTCAATAATAAACTTCCTATCTAGTGAGGAATGAAAAAGTGAAAATTTACTTTTGTACCCCCCAAATATATTTACTTACACACCATTACGATGGCTTTTCAGATTGGAATGAAAACTCTCTCCAATAAACCATATGACCAAAGGTCAAATAAAAATGACACACAAAAATTACTAATTATCCCACTATCTGAGAAAATCTCTTAGGGTCATGTATCCCTACGGATCTAGTATCCCTAGTTTCCCCTATATGCCATTTATCACTTAATAAATTCAAAATTATTTTTATTGTTTATTTAAACAGTCTAATTTTATAAGTTCAAGTTTTTTGTCAAGTTATCGTGTTGATTAACAAGCAGATAGTTATTTACAAACACACACATAATTTTTAAAATGTCTTTATTGAGATAATACGTGAAGGATAGTTCCCTATTAGCACAAGATGGCTTACAATATTTATGTGATGTCTTCACAATATTATGTGTCATTCAAAATATCGGAACAAATTCGTAGAGGTATGGTACAACATCTTTCATATTAATTCTTACAACAGGAGAGTTTAAGTAAGTATTTTTGTCAGCTGTGTCAGGGTATAGTATGACTGGATTATCCTGCAGGCTGTTGTGTTTCAGGAAGAATTGTAAGATTTGCTATGGCAATATTGGATTCCGTCGAATTTTTTTCACGACGGATTCATAGTTTTTATAATATAAAATTGGTAGATTTTCATTTGAATTAGCGGTTTTAGTTTAAAATCATTAGTAATTTGATGATTGTCTGATATTGTTTTTAGAAAAATTGATTATAATAATTGCATTATATTGTTTTATTTTATCGTATGGGACTATAATCTATATATATAAAAGCAATTTTTTATGAATGTGTATGTTCGTTTTTTGTTCTTTATGCACGCCAAGACAGTTTAACATACAGGGATCAAATTCGATACAGTGATGGATTAGCACAAGAGAGAGCTAACGCTGTAATTTTTCCTTAAAATTCGAATTGGACTTTTATTTATTTAATTTTAAGTGGTAAATTCTGGCATTTTTCGTCTATTTTCGTTTTTCCTCTATTATTATTCAAATACGCGCAAGAAGAAAAGTTATATTTCCGGTACTTTATTTTCTTTTTCCAAACTTTTCGCATTTTCATTTAAACCATATTGTTATAAGGTGATAAAAAGGATAGAATTGAAAATTTTCAAAGGATATTTACATTTGCTGGGAAAAGTTAGAGTCCCTGTTTTGAAAAAAACAAACGGAGTTGGGGTCATATGAAAATATTTGGATCCTGAGCAACGCTAGGTTGTCAGTTAGTTTTAAATAAAAATATTTCTGAAATGTAAAAAAAACGTGTTAATCTAAATATAATTAACATGATCAATAGTCAGAAAGGTTTTTATTCACGAGAATTTAATGCATCAATTTTTAAAGATATGCCAAAGGATAACTTATTTTAAAAGAAGGAATTTTAAATTTAAATTTTTTTCTTCCTTACAACAGACAGAAATGCCTTTTAATCGAAGAATGGATTCAACGCATTATTTTTAACAGCAACTTAAAAAATTTTTTTGGCCTGATGTTTGATAATCAGCTGTCGCTTTGAACGCAATAAAAAAATATGTACCTTAAACATGACTTGCTTGCATTTTTTTATAACAGCAGCAATTCATTTTTTATATATAAACAGACATCAAAATTATTAAAGATGAATTTGAAAAAATAGTTATTAACAAAAAAATGTGTGAAATCGTATGGAATATTCCTGAAATCATATTAGGTTTGAAAGAAGATATTTTTGAATATTATAACGGTAACAAACAGATGTTTATAAAATGATTTTTATAGCAATATTTTATTACTATGTCTGAAATAATTTCATTTTTACGCCAATTTCCATTCAAATGAAAAAAATTTCTTTTAAGTCAGGTCGGAAGAACGATCCTCAGATTTCTTATTCTATACAATTTTGTTTTGATAAAATTGGACTTAAAAAGTGCCAGCGTTATGAAGAAAAACACAACAGACGAAGTTACAGAAAGCAGATATTTCCACTTCTACTAGAAATACTTGTTTCGAAAAAAATCAGATTCAACATTTTCTTCCAAAGAATTTGGAGAAGCTTGAAAAAAGTCAATGGCTGTAGTTATATTTTCAAACTTTTTCAAATTCAAATCCTCAACTATCTATTGAAAATACGTTATAGCATATTTCAAGGACAGCAATATTCGTCTGTTACTTTATTCTCGCAAAACCCATTCTTAGTTCTTAGCTTTAAGCAATAACTTTTCGTTTTTAGTGAGTTTTATTTTTTTTCTAGAAGCTTTTGGGGAAATTGAAAGAAGTTTCTGACTAATTAGAAGCCAATTATTTGAATAAATTATGTGCTTTATGTGTTAATAAGACGCAAAAATTTGAAACTTCAGTAAAGTTTGACTTCAAAAAGTCTTAATAAATACATTCTCACAAACAAATAATTAAGGATTAGCTTTGCTGTAAATTCATGTTTTCTGAGAACAAAAGATGCCATAAAAATAAATTTACATATGAGACTGAAAATATTCACACTAGAAAAAATTTGACTTACTGAAATCAAATGATGTCTACAGATTTGAGATTTACATAATTCAAATGATGTCCATAGATTTAAGAATTACGTAAATCAAATCATGTATAAATATCTGAGAATTTCGAAAATCAAAATTTTCTGATAAAGTCATTATTGAAAATTTTAAAGCTTAAAGCCTTCAGCTGGGCAAATTGGAAAATATCGTTGTAATAGAATTTGGATAATTTTTTAAATATATATTTAAATTCATTAAACTATTGTCATATCTAATTTTTTTAATTGTGACATTTTATTTTTCACTGATTTCAAATGTTAAAGTATTACATGTATTATTTAAAATATTGAAGTTCTCTAATCCAGCCGCACAGTTCAGTAGTCAATTAATTTTACAATCATTGCTTAAACTTTCTGAAGTAGTACTTTGAAATAGCTTTCATTCGCAGAAGTAATATGTTAAATAGTGACAACAACAGACATTTCTGGCATTTTTCAGATGACACTTAGCAATTAAATTTTGCAGTGTTTTATTTTTATACAATTTTTTTCATAGTTACAACCTCACACAAAATTCAGGCCTTTTCAGAAGGTCTAAAATAAAATAAATTTAAAATCTGGCTTTGAAAACAGCTTCAGATATAAAATTATAAATCATGAAAAATATTATGATGAAGAATTATGGCATAAAACCTGTTCATAGATAAAATTTGTTACATTTTAATCTGAGTCCATTTCTTTTTTACTGACGACACACTGAAGTTACAAAAATTGCTTCTAAATTCTCGTTAACTATCATTGACAATGTGGCCGTTTAATTATATATACACTAATATTTGCGCTTGATAAATGATAAAATTTATCATGAAATGTATGCAAAAAAGCCTACAATAATCTGCACAGAATCTAAAATCATGAAATTCACAACGAGTCAGAAATACTGCATGCCATCAGCAACTCAAAGAAACTTCATACACCATTATACAGTGGGCAGAATAATTGTATCCCCTTATTTTCTCATAAAACATTATATGTAGAAAGGTAAGCTTCATATATGTCAGGAATTATCATACTTACTATGCGAAAGAAAAATAAATCAAAATTTTCGATCCTTTCACAAGCAATATGTCATTTCTCTTTATAATTCATTCGATATTTACATTTTTAACGCTGTCACTCTTTCACGATTTTAACCAAAAAAGGGAACAGCAAATAAATGAGCGACATTGATTTTTAAAAACCCGAAGATTTATTTCGAAGACGACTAAAAGGAAACCAATATTTAAGCCTTTTCCATTTTCTCCAGCATTAAATATGAATGTATCGGACAAAAGATAGTATACAGTTAACCATTAATAGTAAACCTAAATGAATGTGGGTTTCCTGGAATCAAACAAAGAGACAAAACATTTTCATCGAGGATTCTGTCTTTTACATTCTTTCGCTTCTTTTAAGACGCAAGAAAAGGGAGAAAAAAAACCTGTTTCGATTCCTTATGTTTGAAAAGTAGAAAAAAACATCCATTAAATTCGTGAAATGGTAAAATATTCGATACAAAAGAAACTATGGGACTGATTGTTTCGTATCATGAAGTATTAAAGGGAATTTAATTTAGATTTTTACTTTTAACGACAGCTTCGGTATTCTTTCATAATAGAATTCTGCCTTTTCTCTGGGGATTAGAATGTAGATGATAAAAGACAATGACTGTTTGAATTTATAGCTGAAGTATCATCTGTTGAAATTGTATAGAAGGTTTAAGAATAATAGGATCCAAATTTACTTATCTTTTGGGAAGAACATTTAATAGAACTGATATTACGCAAGGGAATAGGAATAGAAAATTGCCCTTCGCTTTGTAACTTCACAGAATTTTCTTAACTATTGAACTTATTGAATTTTCTTTTTTCTTTTTATTTGTTCGAAAAATAGGAAAAAACATCCATTAAATGTGTGAAGTGATAAAATACTCGATACAAAAGAAACTATGGGACTGATTGTTTCGTAGTATAAAGAATTAAAGGGAATTTAATTCAGATTTTTACTTTTAACGACAGCTGCGGTATTCTTTCAGAATAGAATTCTGCCTTTTCTATGGGGATTAGAATGTAGATGATGAAAGACAATGACTGTTTGAATTTATAGTTGAAGTATCATCTGTTGAAATGGTATAGAAGGCTTAAGACCAATAGGATCCAAATTTACTTATCTTTTGGGAAGAACATTTAATAGAGCTGACATTACGAAATGGAACTGAAATAGGAAATTGCCCTTCGTTTTGTACCTTTACAGAATTTTCTTAACTATTAACTATTGAACATAATGAATTTAATTTTTTTTATGAACGACAGCTGCGGTACTCTTTCAGAATAGAATTCTGCCATTTCTATAGGTATTAGAATGTAGATGATAAGACTATGACTGCGTTTAATTTATAGCTGAGTTATCATCTGTTGAAATGGTATAGAAGGCTTAAACAATAAGACCAAAACAATTATTTTGAGAGAACATTTATAAAACTGAGATTACGCAAGGAACTGGAATAGAAAAATTGTGCAAGTCAAAAGAATTTTTTAATTCAAAGTATAAAAAAACCGTCTCCCTCTTTGATATATTTAGAGATATTTTGCCCTTTAATTAAATCATTTTCTCTTACAGATATTTCTGCTTAAAATTGAATGATTTTTTTCTAACCCTTTTTAAATAAAATGATATTTTATGTAATAGTAACTAGTTTTTATGATGAAATAATCAATGATGAATAAATCAAAATTTAGTATGGTACAACTAAGATAAATAAGCATCAGTAAGTAGATACAGAATTAGTTAAATCTGATGGTTTGCTTGCGGAAGATCATTAAAAAATGTTTTTCTTCGAGACAAGAAATACAACAAAAAAGAATTTACATCATAAGAATTTGGCTCGGCTTATTCTTTTTTTTCTTTTTAACGAAAATATAAAGTTGTTGCCCTGGCAAAACTCCCGCCACTTACCAACATCTAAAATTGGAAAGAAATAATGAGAATATTATAGAGAATTAACTGTAAATATCTTCGAAACTACCTTGATAATAAATTGTTTTCCTCAAACCACTTACTTTAAAAAAATGATTAACATAACATTTTCAAAGAATCTCAGATGTTAGAATACCTCACTATAATAATGACAGTTTTATAATGCAAGTTTCCAGTTCTGCTTACTGAGATTTAAACATGATTATACAGAATGTATATAATTTTATGAGCATTGAGAAAGAGAATATACTATGATTGTTTTTCAGAAAACCAATTGAAAATATTTGAGAATTTATGGCTTTGTCTAAAAAACAAGGTAATTTCACCCTTTCTTGGAGAGTATTCATGATATTTTACGTTTAGCAATAAATTACTGTTATTAGATGTGTTTTAAGAAATTAGAACTAATAAATTGCATTATTATTCCATGAACGTATTGGTTATTTGACGATTATATAATTATTAGTCTCACCAAGAAGGAAATACGCATATTAGTGGTATATCTTCGTAACTATTCTGCGGCTTAAGGCCAATGTCCCAATTAGGAACATCGAATTTAAAAAATTCATTTAAAAATAAAAATACTGTTCATTGTTTTAAAAAACTTCTTATTTATAAATTAATGTATGCTTGATTTTCTGTATTAAATTATGTTTCTGGTAAGGAAATGTATGTTCGTAGCAATAAATAAAAGTGGGGCTTTTTTTTTATATTTTGTAGAATTTGTGCGTAGTATTGTGGGTCTGCAAAAAAATTTTGAAACCATCCGTACCCCTCTAAAAAAATAATATAGTTAAAATGTTCATGCTTAAATACATTGTTTCTTATTTTATAATTATAAAATATAATTATATAAATAAAACGCATTTGCTATCATTCATTAAAGTTCCGTTCATGGAACATTAATAGTCGTGACACCCTGTGGCAAAGGAATTTCTCTCTGAGAGTTTCAATGAAAGTGAATGGAAAGAATAGTTCTCTAATTCCGGAAAGAAAACCCCTTCGGTTGTTAAAAAGATTAATGCTTCTATTTCAGAAAAATCTAGTATTACCTGCAATTGGGGATTATAAATGCCGATACCACTTAGGTATAATTGTAGAATGATACTCCCTAGTGATTGCTTCTTCACTAATATTTCTTTCATCTTCCAACTAGCTGATCAGTGAAATTCTTGTGCACAGAAGAGAAGGTATGAAGGTATAACTGAAATGATTCCTAAATTTCATTTTAAAAATTGAGGCTGATCATCTAAGTTGTATAAATTGTGAGAAATTATTGTCACATCTCGGAAAAAAAAGGGTGGGAATATCATTTGGCAAATGTATTAAATATAGTTGTTGTTCCTAGACGCCATTGCACAGAGCAACTCACAGGGAAAGTGTCCAACTAACCTATTGGTTGCTGGTCGAGAGGGAAGCACCTATCTTCTTTCACAAGCTGGGAAAAAAAGGATTGATTCCTCAAACAGTCCTAAAGTTTGATTGTGTATAACAGTGGTAAGAGTGATGGCCATTGTTCTGGGTATCAACCCTGTAAATTTGCACAGTGGGAGAAAATATGATTGCAGTGGAAATGAGTGGAAAAGTGGGATTGTTTTTTAACCAGCTCCCAGAGCGCCAATTGGATACAAAGTTGCAAAATTTGATTTTTGCAATTTTGTGCAAATTATATTTTTATTCATTTAAGTTCATAAATATTCAATTGACTTATATCTCTGCTTGGTTATAAAAAAATAATTTTTACAATATTTCTGACTATTATAGTCTGCTCATCATCATCCATTTGTATGTCTAGTGTAATGAGCTTAATCATGAAGGGCCAATGTTCCCAATTGGGAAAATTAAAAAAAATATACATATAAATTCTTATTTATATTTTAATGACTACACTTTTAAACTAAAGCATTAGGAAAAAGAAATATGTGGAAAGCAATTAAAAATTAAACGGGTCTGAATTTATTCCTGTAAATGGTTAAAATGATTAAATTTATATCACACACACACAGCGATTGGAAATTGATGAGGCATGTGCGGCCTCAACTCGAGCCTGATGAAATAACATCGACTGAAAAAGATGAAATAGACCTGAATATGGTATCGAAATGATCCGCCTGATGCTGTAATCTATATCTAATACCGGAAGAAACCCTCTGTGGAAGTTCAACATGTATATGTAGCTTTTTGAACCACGTTGAAAAATCCTGGTAAGAATTTGGCTCACTGTCTATGTCTAGGCTAGTCTGCCAATAACAAACTGATTTGATTTCGTGAAAATCAAGTAAGCTGTAAACCTGTGTTCAAAATTTGTCTCATCTTACCTTTTGAAATTGTTATCTGTAGTTGAGCTTTAACTAACAAGTCCTGTTATATAACTATATGAGGGCCACGGGTCTTAATAATCATTTCATGCCCCAGCAACCTTAACCTTAATGTTATTTAAGCAATGTCGCAGACATGAAGACAAATCTTTGTGACCTTCTTGTATTTAACAACCTCTGTCTCTTGTCTGATTATTTAACCTAGAAGCAGTAGTGGTTCGTCAACACAAACGAGCAGTGCTGAAAACCCTCGCGATAATGTATTTTAAATATAATTTTTAAAAAAACTGTTTTACTCTAAATAGCCCCAAATTTTTAATTATCTGAATTGGAATTTTAGAAAATTATCGACATCATTTTCCCCCCCACGAGCGACTTAGAATAAAGAAAACGAATGCTCCTTTAAAGTAGATAAGCTTTTTGCAACATAAAAGCGAAACCATATAAAATAATAGCAAACTAGAAACAAGTTGAAGAAAAATAAATCATGAGAGCGGAGGCCATCCTCATGGGAGGGGAGATAAAAGAAGTATCACACTGCCTGCGCCAGCGGACTGCAGCCTCAGCAGCCCAAGCCACCGCCAAACTCAATGGGAGAAATTATTTGTTTCGTGTTCCGAAGCGCCGTTTAACTGTTGCGCAGTGATCGAATTTCGATTCTTGCGGGGGCTGTTTCTGAGCAGCTCCAACTTGTATATCTTCCACTTATTGATGTATTTTCTGTCATTTTACTTCGTTTTTGCTTTTCTTTTCCTCCATTTTCGTTTGTCATTGAAGGTTTCAATGAGAGAAAACAACCTAATTGGATTAAAATTAACTTTAAAAATAATTTCAGGGTTACGGTAGCTCTGCAGCACTAATGGACGAACGGCCACTAACTAGAAGTTTACAAAGCTTTGACTAGAGCGAATCCATTAGGCCGGACTACTTTTGTGCGTTGCATTACCATGTTGTTTGTTAGACACAAACATTGAATTTGACAGAATCGCGTATCAGTCCACGTACCTACGATCAGAAAACCGAGTCTTTGTATCATAATACCTCTGCCCGACCCATAATTAGCTAAGTTACTGCCAGTTAGCTGACAAGACGTTCTATAAACACACTTTAATTACTAACGAAATTCGACCTGCCGGCATTAATTTGCGTTGAGCCCACAGAAAGAAATGATGCACCTCTAATGCTTCTATTATTTTATACTCGCACTTCAAGGCTGGTGAATGAGTGAACATTTTCCATTAACCGGCTTTAATTCATCCTTCATAATTTATAAGCATTACGCCAGTTTTTAAATTACTTGGATTTAATCCTGAATAAAAGCTGCGCCGGAATTGCTGTCTAATTAATGTTTTAATACGGAACATTAATATTGAGAGTTGAATAACGTGATATTAATATAGATAATTGAACGGGAGAGTGGGTGTTCCATAATCTGGTTTCAATTACTTCCCACTACTCCAGCGGGGTAATTTGAAGGTAAAAGGCTTTCTGTGCAAACGCGAGGCTCGAATAACATTTGATTAGAACAACATGTGACGATAAGTTAAAAGCTTCGTAATTACTAATAATAGCGACAGATATGTTAACAGAACATTTGATGGGAGAACTGATTGATTAATTAGTACGTTATGACACGTGAGAGAGGAATTTTAATGTAGGCTCTTTTCTGATCTACTATGCGAGGTGCGTTGCAGACAAGAATCCTACCGTGTAGGCACGTGTGAATGCTGATTCCCCTATATTTTGCCGGGAGTGTCAATACAAGCTGTAACTAATTCTACCTCTATCACTGAGCGTAATAGAAACTGTCTGATAACGAATTGGTTAAAAGAGTACTTATATGCACTACTCTAAAATTTTACATGTCTAATAAATTATATTTGTAATACTACACCACATTCCATTAGAAGAGCAATGATAAAATTTTGCAATTTTATTAGTGTAAATATGATAGTAATAGACCAGTGATTCCCAACCTGTGGTACTCGCACCCCCCGGGGGTACGCAAAATTAATACAGGGTGGTCCTGAATTATTGGACCTATACCAAAAATTAATTAAAAAACCCTATAATGTGTAACAACTTCGTTTTCTTAAATGAGAGATTGGTTTAAACAGTTTTTTTCAGATAGGTAACGAACCGTTACGGCACTCTAAATCAGCTGCAGTTGGAGATTCCCTAACAAAAATGTCAAAATGACTACCCTTCAGCAGAAGGCACGTCTCTGGTTCCACGAAAGCAAATAAACTGTAACAGTTCAAAGACATTTCCGCTTAGAGTATCGAAATTAGAAGTATGAACTGCATTAAGCTTTAGTATGAGCAATTAAGGAGTGAAAGTCTCCCCACTCGTTCAACAACTTCGTCTGAGACTTATTATTGTTCAGCACCTTTCCTGTTCCCTTAAATTGCTCATACCAACGTTTAATGGACTCCTTTCTTGGATCTTACTTCTTACAATTCCTATACTCTAACCGAAAACATCTTTAAATTTTTACAATTGATTTGCTTTCATAGAACCAGAGACGTTCCGTCTGCTGCACGGTAGCCATTTCGACACATGCTTTGGGAATCTCCAGAAGCAGCAAATTTAGAGCGCCGTGACGTCACGCTACCTATCAGAAGAAGAAAATGTCTAATCTACTCTTTCATTTAAAAAAAAACGAAATTGCTACGTTATGGTTTTTTAAATTAGTTTTTGAAATGGGTCCAATAATTTATGGCTACTTTGTATTGGGGATGACGGCAAACACAAAAGATAAAGGATTAAAAATTTTTAAAATGTAATTTCATTTTGTTTCCTCATGTTCGTGCGAAAAGTGAAAGTTATGAAAGTCCGAAAACCTTCTGGGTAGCAGTGAAAGAAGAGTATAAAGAACTCAGAGCTAAAGCAATAAAAATCTTTAATACACCTTTCACGAACACAGGACTTGTGGAAAGATGATACTTACTCGTCTAATACTTATATTAATAGCAAGCATCGCAGTAAGCTTGATGTAGCTCCAGACGTGATGTTATATCTGTCTTCATCTCAACCTTATTTCATAAAAGTCAGCTCCGTAGAATAAGGTCAAGATTTACATTGAAATTTCCTTCTATTTGAATAGTTGATTATCACGATGAGTAACTGCTACCTTTCATCAAAAGTTCATGCCAAATTATTTCAGTGCTGTTTTCAAGAGGACTTGCAACTAATACGAGGGCCGTTTCTTTTTGACCATCCGAGGGCCCATGAAAGAAAGAGTAGAATAGAGAACAAAATGAATTTATTACCAAAAGTTATGTTCAAACATGGTTACTTTGCGACACAATTGCCGTGAAGATTCAGTCATTTATAAACTCAGTGGACCAGGTTTTCCATCCTCTCTTCGAAGAAAGTTGCCGCCAGGGATGTTAGATGGGCCTTAACTTTGCTTTGGATCTTTTCGTTCTTCTGGAAGTTTTGGTCTCCTAGCCAGCTCGTCAGTTCAGAGAAAAGATGAAAGTCACTCGTCGCTAAGTCGGAGCTATATGCCGGGAGATCAGACACGTCCCATTTAAACTCGTCTAGAAACTGCTGCGTTACGACACCACTGTGAAGGTGGGCGTTGTCCTCCAGAAGTCAAATTGGCTCTCCGCAGTCTCGTAAAGTCTGACAATAAACAGCTGCATTGATCGTTTTCCACAGACCAACCTTCTGCTTGAAGAAAACGAATAAAACTACGGAACTCGCACTTGGCGGGAGCATAAGTTCTACTAACATATTTACATGCCGACAGCTCTGCTCAAAATGGCCAGATGGCATCGGCAGTAATTGAGGTTATGATTAGAGACGTGTGCTGTTTCCCCCCGTGCATCCCTACCTCCTACCACTTGTTTGCCTGTTTAGCGGCTCGATCGGAGATTCAATAAAAAAAAAGAAATTCGGCCCTCATAAAAAAGGAATAATATGTAAAATGAAAAATAAATTATCTATAGGTTATTAAGTATATTCCAGTCCTTTGACTTTAAATCCTTTATATCTCTACTAATAGTAAAGGAGAATGTATGTGTGAAGTTTGGCACAAACATACTTTGGAGGGTGGGAATGTTCACCTCGGAGACCATATTTTGAAATTTTAATTAATTAAATATTAAACAAAACTTTGGTGTTTTTCCTTAATAACTTCCGAAAATATTACAGCACAAAAATCATTTTTGCAACACCTGAAAGTGCAAAATATTGCCTTTCCAATGGTATCAATTAAGTTGTCGTACAATTTTTTCTCGAATTTTAATAAATTTTTAAAAAATATTTTTGGTATAATTTACAACAATACTTTTTGTTGTTGCAACGCAACTCAAACCGTTTTCATTGTTTAAACAAATATTTAATTGCATATTTCTCTTTCATTCTTGTAATCTGAAATAATATCCAATTACATTTTCCTTTCATGTTTCATTTCATCAAAATTTTTGTGAAATCTGTAAACCAAGCTCTCCGAGATATTGCTTTGCTTACTTTAAGAAATATATCCAGTAAGCTGAATTCTTATGGTTACCATGATTTTATTATTTTCTCAGCATGTTTTCATCCAGCTAACATGCCGCTGGCCATAAAAGGTACTGCGTCATTTTAATGTTGCATCAAATGCATATTTTACAAGAGGAATAAGAAAGTGTAGATAGTGCCGACAACATGGAATTAGAGGTTAATTGACATGGTCTGTTATTTGACTTCATTAGAAGTATTTATGAATAAAATGAACAGAAGAGGTCCAAGGTCACTAATAGAACATGGGTTAAATATCTACCACAATCTGAACTTTAAAATCACGGTGTTAATAGAACCATGAATATAAAATGAAGCAAGATTCAATTGAAATCGTATTCCCGGTGAACAAGTTGGTCGCCGACGGCTTCTAGTTATAAATTAAAACTTCTTCACGTGAAGTGGTGAGTAAGGCGTGACAGTAGTTATACTAACAAGAATAAAAAGTTTAATGAAAGGGTACCAGAGGAAATAAAGGATGGGAACAGCTGTAAATCGACTCCTGCTAATTTCATTGCACTCTTTATTCGTATGAATTCATAATTAGAGAACAGTTTACATAGTTATCTAACTTATTTGTATCGAGAAGCCATGTTTTGAAATGACGAAAAATGAGTTACCGAAATCCTATCAAATATTACGCAACTGAAAACTTTGGTAACATTGAAAGTTAGCTTGTTGGATTTGATTTTGACAAGATTTTTCAGGATTATATTTTGAAATATTCTCAATGAAATATCGTTACGTTTCTTCATTCACAGTTTACGAAGGAATTCGTTGCTACATTTTTGTCACATTCTTATGCATATCTAACACTTATGGGCTCGAATATTTTCTAAATTAATTAACAATTTATAAAGTATACCAATTTAAATAATAGATCCATATGTATTTTTGTTGTTAACCATTAAATACAAATTTAACGAAGTTTCATTTTTTATGCGTGAATATGGAAACACAACAAATAAGAATCCATAAGTGCTAACAAAATAAGTTAATTAAAATAATTAACTTGTTTTTGGAAAAAGTGATAAAAAATATTAAATTATTTTTTTAAACTTCTTGTACTTTTTACTTCTTGTACTTTTCCTTTCTTCAGTGTTCCAAAAGTAGAAAGTACGAAGTGTATGTTTATTTCAATTACTTTTATTTTTATATTTCTAAAGTTTAAATTTGGAATTTATAAATGATTTGACATTTATTGAGATGCATGGTAAAATCAAAAGAAGGGAAATATCATAAAGAACTTTTATTAAATTGATTGTGCTAATGTAAGTTTCACCAGATTTTTTAATCAAAATTTTTACATGATGAAATATAATCTTGTTCATTCTCCTAAACTTAAAGGAATAAATAATTTCATATTAATATATGAAACCATGCCAGCTTCGAAATCAGTTTCATTCCCGTTTTCGAAGGGAAAATCTTATAAATTGAAACTGTTGATGTGATTTCAATGACATACATATGCTCTAAAATGCGTTTTAAATCAAAGAACTATCAAACAGTTGAAATAGAACATTTTTCAAAATGGATTTATCTTTGTGTTTGGTTTTGGCTTTAAGAAATTGCATTCTGTGTACAAAATGTCGTGCTTGCTCTAGTGTAAAGAAAGCATGTCATTTATTTTTCATGTTAAAGTAATTACAAAAAATTTTTAATTAAATGTAATAGAAATTATAACCTTTATTTTTTTATCTTTAATTTTCCAACGAAAGCATTTGTTAAAAAGGTTTTTTCTGAGCTAAATTTAAATTATTCTAAACACGTTAATGTAATTTTATTTACCAGTTCTCACATACATCTTTAAATGCAACGCATACAAGAAACTAAATATAAAATTAGCTTCAATTTTCTTTGAAAGGAAGGAAAAATTAGTGGCAACCATGTCCATTTGCTTGATACATGAAAAAAACTGATTATTCCAGCTGTTCTTAGGATTCTCGAGGGACATCCTAGATAAGGTAGACATGTTATATTACAACTGAAGCTATTATCTTTGCAGACGAATATTCTCACATAGGTAAGCTATTGCATCAAGTTTGCACAACTGATATTTTGTCAGAGGTTAATCTGATTCAACTTTTCGGAAGGCTATCGTGAAGAGATTTGTAGGTTCAATTTGGAGACAGCTAATTAAGTCTAATTCTTGCACGATGGATTTATAATTTATATTTTGTAGTTTTTTACATGTTGTTTTGTATATGAAATCAATGGTAAATTCATTTCAAAAACACCAAATAAAAAATTGCAAGATTTCCTTTATTTTACTTCACAGGATATTAAAATATATTTTATTCGCTAGAGTAGAATTAAAGGTTCATTCATTAGAGTAACTTAGATTATAATCTAAGTGAATTTATCCAAAAAACTTTAGCTATCCATTTATAAAAATATTCATGAGTTAATTTATTTTGAAGAGCAAAGCAAGCTATTTTGAAGCTAAGATTATGTATGTTTCAATAATCCGACAGAAGAAAGAACCGTAGTGCTTTTGAGATTAAGTAAGAATTTCGGCATTTACAATTTTAATTAATTAAAAAATACACCTTTCTCTTTTTATTTTTATCTGATGTCGCTGGTATTGTTATTGAGAATTTCTGTAGGTTATTGCTATAAATTCATCGTAACTTTGAAATAATATTTATCGCATGTTTTAATTATTTAACATTCATTACGAAACAGTCAAGTGTCGGTTTTGATTCCTTCGGTTTGAGTGTGCACGTCACCAAAGAATTTTGCTCCGTATTCAGGCACGAGGCATATTAAGATACGAGGGTCAAAAACATTGTCATATTAGTGCTGATGGATAGATATGTCTATGTTGTAAACAGGGCTATTTCTCTATCTCTAAACAATAGTCGGAATAGAAAGAGATATCAACAGTCTAAGTTGATGGAATAATAATATTTATTCCTCCTCCTGAAACTCATTTTCAAGTTCAGGAAATATTTTTAATTACTTCGAAAAGGAACCTTCTCACCTAAGATATATTATAGTACAGGGTTACAGTTTCACAATTTGTACTGTTTAATAAAACTTTAAAAAAATCTCTTTAAAGCTCTGACTTAAAATTCTCTTGTTTGTATTTTATGCAGACTTTATATTTTATTATTATTATTTCACATTATGCTATTATTAATTTTCACACACTTTCCATAACTGAGAACTATTAGGGTTTTCCATAAGTCTTGAAAACTGTGAGGCTGTATTTTTTATATTATTTATTATTTTACTATTATAATATTATTTATTGCTTTTTATTTTCCATAATTCTCATATATTAGTTCTGAACTTTCTTATTAATTCAAATTGAATTTAAAAAATTATTTAAGAGGATTTTTTGCACTATTAGTTGTTGATAATTGTGGACAAATTATTGTATCGTCTGAATATTTTTGTAAGGATTATGTAAATTTTTGGATTTAATAAAATAGTTGAGAAACTGTCCTGTGGTTTGCTTCCATTTCATGTCCACCAAAATCACCTAAGAAGACTCAAGTATTTTATGAAAGGGAAATGAAGTGGTGTTATATTTCCAAACACTTACCATCTTACTACGTTATGCAAATAAGAGCTCCGTTTACTTGACTGTTGCTTACTTTTAAACAGTGGCGTAGCGAGCACAAATGGAGCCCGGGTCATAATATGATTTCTTCGCCCCTCTGGTCATCATCAATGGCGTAACATGTTTAAACAGAGCCCAGGTCATGGTATTTTTTCGTCCCCTTTAAAAAGTGACTTAAAAGCATTACCCCACACAGCACGAAACTTCCTGAGGACGTACGAATTTCCTCCATCACCTCCTTAAACCCTCCCGGGAGAAAGGGGAGCTTTCATGCTCGTTGTCACGATGAGCGGGGCTAGAGACCCTGACAACGTGCTTACAGGAATTTCTGATCGATGTGCTTAGCGGGAGGCTTTAAAGACAAGCTTCCGTAGACGATACATCAGTGGATATTTTGAAGATGACCTTCCCTAAAAGGTGCGTTACTGGATGTTTTGCAGATGAGCTTATTTAGAAGAGGTCTTAATGGGTATATTGAAGATTAATAACATGTAAAATGCATTTGAATCATTAATTGCAGACTAGGAACAAATCACAAATATTAATTTTACAAAAGACATAAAAAGTCATTTACTATCTTTCTTGGTGAAGCATAGTCTAATTTTTTTTCTAAAATATGAGGCTGTCTTCTAATACACATTATATATATATTTTCCGCTGACGTGAGAAAATATTTCACTAAACAAAACATTAAATTGCAATAAAAAAACATTCCATTCAATGAGCGTGAGTTGAGAAACATATTCTAAGAAGTGTTTAACATCAACCTGCGAGTAAGTGAAAATTTACTTTGAAGTTGATTTATTTATTGTACATTTTGCGAACATGACCAGTGGCGTAGCCAGGGTAAGTGGCGGCAGGATCTTAATATGCAGTCGTCATCAACTGCCTGGCAAGCGTAAATGATGCCCGGGGCTCGGTTTATTTTTAAGGCCTCTCATAATATTTTGCCTTAAAAATAATACAAACTCAGAAATGTTTTGAATCCATGGCGCCCCCTAAATCTAGCGCCCGGGGCATCAATACCCACTTGCCCCCGATCGCTGCGCCACTGCTTTTAGAATTAGGAATGTAAGCCAGTATTTCAAATTATTAATATATAAAATAATTATGCAAAAAATTCATGGAATAATGAGAAAAAGAAACACTCTAAAAGAAAACTCTCTAGAATCAGACTAGAAAAGTATGGAAATCATTTACATATCTGGAAATCTATTCAAATTTATTTAAAATTAATGAGAAATTTTATTTTATCACTTACATTATATGAAGAACAAAAAATTCCAATATGCTATAAAATTTAAATTTCTTATACTGATAAATGAAACCATTGAGCGAAGCTTCTTAAAAATAAAGTTCAAAACGAAGCTTAATTAATAAAATACACAATCTCTTAATAACTGTTTAGAAAAACTTTATTCCTTTAAATATCTATTTATAGGTTACAGAAATTTCTTTTAAAAATCACTGTTTCTTTATATAGAAAGTAAAGAAATTGTTTAATGGAGGGAAGAAAAAATAACTAATGCACTGAAGTGATCGTTTGAAGGAAAGAATTCACAAAAAAATTCTTGCTTTATTGCAACAATCGAGCATAAAATAATAACAACCCATTCATTTATAATTTTTGATAATAAAAAACAGCGTTTCACCAGGTGGAAGAAAAAGTAGCAAGAATTTTTCTACGGTTATTATAAAAGAATGTTAGAAATTAATTTAATCTTGCAGTTTTTCTGTGAAAAGCTTTTCCTTTCCTTTTTTCAATGGTTTTGGTTAAATTCAAATATTTTTTCTATGTAAGCATACTTTTTAAAAATTACGTCATTGTTTGAAAGTTTTTACAATTTACCTTTATTTACTGAAAAGCGTATTTTCAAAATCTTTACAGGTTATTCTTTAAAGTTAATTCGTTACAGATTATTCAAGGTACAGGATTTAAAAAAAACAAACGTTTTTCTGTAGGTTGACCAACTTTTTCACAATGAAAAGGAGCGTACAAATAATTTGAAGAAAAAAATATTATAAATAAAAGAAACATTTAATTATAACCCATAATAATTATTTACTTTTACCTTTATAACATTAACAAAACAGCCTTTTTTCAAAATTAAAAAAAAATTCTATAATTCTTGCTTTTGTCACCAAAATTTTAAACATGCTTTTTTCCCCCACAGAAATGATGATCAGGAAAGCTTCGCCACATGTATACACATTCACTGCAATAATTATTTAGCCAAGAAATTTATAACTTTTCTCGCTGGGTAGATAGATATTTATGTGTTAAAAATCTGAAAAAATTTATGTTTTCGAAAGATGAGTTAACCCATTTCACAAACGTTTTGCTTAAAAAGGACACTTTAAAGTGACAAATGTCTCTAAATATGTTCAGATTCACTATTCAAAATTATATCCCATAATAATTATTACTTTTACCTTTATAAAATTAACAAAATAGCCTTTTCTCAAAATTTTTAACATTCTTGCTTTTGACGTCAAAATTTTAAACAAGCTTTTTTCTTCACTGAAATAATGATAAAAAAATCTTCACTACATGAATAAAAGAACAGAGTCCTGTCATAGTCAACTATGTTCCTATACCTCGGAAACTTCGTTCCGTACACAAAAACGCTTGACTCTATTTTGTACATTCAGATTGGATCGTCTTAGGAAAGATTCCTCAACAGTTTCAGTCGTTCAACAGTTCTCTTTTTCGACGATTTCGATTTATAGTTGAATCTGCCCGAAACTCATTTTGAAAAATTTCGTCGTCGCAGATCAAATCGAGCTAAATTCGTCGAATCGAATGTAAACAAAACAAACTTGCGAGCTGTTGCCAAACGGTGATTAAGAAATTCGCCCCTTTTTTGTCGCCACGTAAGAGAATTATATATAGAGAGATTGTTTCATATTCTGTTTTTATTAACTTTCATACACTTTCCAAGACTGAGAAATGTTAGGGATTTCCATATACTCTTGAAAACTGTAAGGCCTTATATTTCCATATTATTGATGATTTTACAATTATGGTATTATTTATTGTTTTTTATTTTTCATAACTTTCATTTATTAGTTCTTGCTATTGTTGTTAATTGAAATTTAATTTTTAAAAATTTTATTTAAGAGGATTTTTACATGATTAGTAGTTATATTTATTAATAATTTTTGACAAATTATTGTATTGTCTGAATATTTTTGTAAGGATTATGCACATTTTTGTATTCCATAAAATAGTCTGAATTCAGGCCCAACAAAACCACGTAGAAAGAATCAAGCATTCTGTAAAGAGGAAATGAAGTTGTGTTATATCTCCAAAATATTATCTCGCTCCGTTATGTAAATAAGAGTTCCGTTTATTTGACTCTGATGCTTACTTTTAAAAAATAGGAAATTTAACCAGTAATTCAAATTATATACATAAAATATTTATGCAAAAATGGAAGGAATAATAAAAAAGGAAACATAAACCCTCTAATATCACACTTTCAAAACATGGAAATCATGTACATATCTGAAAATCTATTGAAACTTATTTCAATTTAATAAGAGATTTCATTTCATCCCTTACACAATATGAAGAACAAAAAATTCCCATATTGTATTAAATTTCTTATACTGACGAATAAAGTTTTTCACGCGAATATTCTGAAAAATAAACTTCAGATAGAAACATAAGTAATAAAAGACACAATATCTTAAAAACAGTTTATAGAAAACTTTGGACTGTTAAATATCTATTTATAGATTGCAGAAATTTCTTTTAAAAAATCACTGTTTCTATATATAGAAAGTAAAACAGGCGGGAGTGGTCTCCCCTAAACTTTCTCGTATACTCCTAACACATGTAGAGAAAAACTAGAATAATAAAGGACGTCAAATAAGTTTCCGTCGCAAGTAAACCAAAGTTGGAACCACGCGTGGTTTGAAGGATCAGAACAAATCAAATGCCCTGAGCATTCTTTTGCGCAACAACTCCCTAAATGTTTGCTTCCTTACAAAATCGCGCCAGAATTGGTTTTTGGCAAACTGCCAAGTTTTCGGAGTGTCCCTTCTTCTTTGCACAGGCATTGCCACCAGTAGGCATGCGCATGGAGTTAGTTTCAAAACTGAACAAATATGCGATTATACAGACCGATAGACAGTCAACCCTTTGACGGGTTTGGCCCAAACTTTTATACGGACCTACATTCATGACGATAAAACTGTGTACCAAATTTTATCCATCTAGCTATTTCAGTTTTTGAGTTATAGTGTTCACATGACCGCGGACATACAGATTGACAGACTTCCCGTTGACAGATTTGGTCCAAAAGTTGATAGAAACCTACAAATTATGTTTCAAGTTCACATACCAAATTTCATCCCTTTATCTCTAATAGTTTTCGAGTTATCGTGTTCACAGACACACACACAGACATGCAGACATATAGACAGACATAATTCCAAAATTGTGTTTTTCGGACTCAGGAAGGTATAAAACGTGGAGATTCGTCAAAATCTCGAGTTCGAATTTTTTGACGATTACAATACTTTCTCTTTGTATACTTCGTATACGAGAAAGTAAAAACTGTTTAATGGAGGAAAAAATATCTAATAATTACGCGAACGTAATCGTTAGCAGAAAAAAATCACAAAAAATGTAAAATTTTGAGAACCATCTTCTCTAACATTATTGCAACAATCATGTTATCTAAGTTAGGTTATTATAAAGAATCGTGGACATAATTTTAACCTTGCAAATTTTCTGTAAATAGCTTTTCCTCTCCTTCTTACTTTCTCGTATACGAAGTATACAAAGAGAAAGTATTGTAATCGTCAAAAAATTCGAACTCGAGATTTTGACGAATCTCCACGTTTTAGACCTCCATGAGTCCGAAAAACACAATTTTGGAATCATGTCTGTCTGTCTGTGCGTCTGTCTGTGAACACGATAACTCGAAAACTACTAGAGCTAAGGGGATGAAATTTGGTATGTGGTCTTTAAACATAATTTGTAGGTTTCTATCAATTTTTGGACAAAATCCGTCAACGGGAAGTCTGTCAATCTGTATTCCGCGGTCATGTGAACACTATAACTCAAAAACCTGAATAGCTAGATGGATAAAAATTGGTACACAGTTTTATTGTCATGAATGTAGGTCCGTATAAAATTTTGGGCCAAATCCATCAAAAACAGACGTTCAAATTGCATATTCAATTTCTTTTAATCCGATTCTCATGCGCATGCGAACTGGCAGCAATCTGTTATTGTTGTAAATATTATTTTCTACAAGAAATAAGGTTTTCAAACATAAATTGTAACAATTTTCTTATTGTTGTAAATAAAATTCAAACCGATCTCATTATTTCAGCAAATCTTTTATTTACGCGCTTTTGCAATTGTTACGGTTGTGGTAGTATAAATTGTTTTCTTGGGAATTCAATTCCAAAGCAGAATTTTCGCTTTAGTATTCATTTCATTGCCTTTTTTATCGCACCTGCTTGAAAGTAATATTTTTTTGAAACGTGGCAACAGATATTTGATTTCAGGTTTGTTTGTTTGTTTCACTTTCTCGTATACGAAGTATACAAAGAGAAAGTATTGTAATCGTCAAAAAAATTCGAACTCGAGATTTTGACGAATCTCCACTCAGAAAGTGTACGAGAAAGTTTAGGGGAGACTACTACCGCTGGTTTCAATAGTTTTGCTTAAATTCATATATTTTTCTATCTAAGCATGATTTTTAAAAATTACGTCATTGGATGACGGTTTTGACATGTTACCTTTATTTACTGAAAAGAAATTTTTAAAAATCTTCGCAGGTTATTCTTTAAATTTAATTCTTTACATGTTATTCAAGTTAAAGGATTAAAAAACACACACGTTTTTTTGCATGTTGACCACCTTCTTCACAATGAAACGGAGCACACAAATAATTTGAATAAAAATGTTGCAAATAAACGAAACAGTTAATTCTGTGCAGAAATAATACAGAATACACAATAATACTTATTATATGAATACATTATGAATAAAGGAACGATAAAAACATTTTATGTTGTCGTTATACTTACATACAAATTTATTATTTAAATGAATACTTTTCCATTGAATGAATATTTTTCTTGTCAAAATATATTCGTCTAACAATATATTTGAAATAAAATGACGCTATACTGCCAACGGATTGGATTGGCATCGATTGAATACTAAGATTTACAGATTAGTTGTCAAATATCGAAAAGAGGGACATATAAGAGCACAATTTTAACTCTATGAACCCGGCTAGATTGAGAATTCCAGAACCTCAAAAATGGAAGTATATTTTCGTACGCGAAAAAAGAATGGAATCCTTCCTTTCTTTATTTTCAGAAGAACGGCATCCGAATTTGGGCGATTAATTGTCAACAAAGAAATGAACTACTTTTCTTCCGTAAAATGCACTCAGGCAGCCGAAACCGCCTTTATCCAAGCCCCTATGGAATGGGGCGATTTGAGGCAGGATAGGGCTCATAGAGTTAAAGGAAGGACAGGATTGTCCTCCCTATTGGAGAACGATCGGTCACCTTATTGTTTGTGTCGATCACTACGAAATGTTTACATAAAATTCAAAAAGCATCATTGCTGTCAAGTCATATACGCTTGAGGTTAAGTTGACATAAGTTATGTACAAGATATTTGTTCATCAATGGTCTTAAGACATTCAACAAATGAATCACTTGTTTGTAAAACCGAAAAATGCAGTAATGTTTTCTTACCCCTCAGGTTATGCATTTAAGCAGTATTATAAGTCTTAAATATTTTATTAAAATACAAACAAAATTAATTATCGAATTATTCACTGACTAGTTTTTGCAAGTTAAGAATTTATCATTTATCAGAATTAAAGATCACAATGGATCCGTATATGAATCTTCACCAATTTAGGTTTTTAATTTGCGGTTTATAGACAACGATAAAACGAAAAATTTCTAACTTCAAACCTTAACTGAAAAAAATAATAGAAGAAATAATTTCTTTTTTTATGAATTCAGAACATGTCTTGGGATTTTCCAGAATTGTCTGTAATTTTACTGTGGGACCCACAAGATTTGAGTCCGACTTCAGAAAACAAACGATTAAAATGAAATTAATTCAAACTATTAAAGTCTTTTCTAAAGAATTTCGTTATATATAACTGATGTGAAAGATATAATGGTGAATGAAGTGCAAATGAAATATTTTATTCCCGGGTCAAATCAGAAGCCCTTCATTCTGGCAACAGCAGTCTTGTATGAAACATTTGAAGGGCTTATTGGCATACAAACTATATCTTAAATGCTGAAACAGAAAAATATCTTTTAAATAAAAATGTGAAAAAATAAATTTTTGTGTTTAAAATAATCTGTTAGATTCAACATCGTAAGTTTAATTTCAAGATAAAATTGATAAAAATTGATCCTTTAGTGTTTTTCATGCATGATAAATTTTGCCGTCACCAATTACAAGATTTATTGCCCTAAATTAATGCTGAGGCTGAATTTGAAGTATATTTTAAAAATTCTCCATTTTTTAATAACATACATTTTCCAATCCTTTTCTCGAATGATTTCGATAAATATTTAAAATTATTTGAAATATTTATTGTTTAATAAAATTTAACAAAATGTTAAACCGGTAGATCGAGTGCAAAAGGGATTATTCCACCGAATAAATAGTTGAAATAACACTATCTCCACCAATCATTAAATTTTTTCAGTTATTCCATTAATCAATTGCTATGAGTGTTTTTAAATATCGTAATTTTATAAATCAATGTGAATTCAGAAATTAAATAATTGAATAACATTTCTTAATACTTAATGCTACAGCAGATTTAAATTTAATTCATAACTAATATTCCATTTAGTCAAGAAATGAATAACTATGAACAGCAAAAGAAATTATATATCATATTATGAACAATATTAGAATAATAGAAAACAATTCTGTCAAAAGAATGAAGCAAAAATAAATAGAATTTAAAACAATTATGTTCTCTTGTTCATAGTAAAGAAGCTTCAAAGTTCGAAAAGAACTGATGAAATTCGCAGAAATATTTATATACAATTCTCAGAGCTGTAGGTAGATACTTTTAAGTTTTATTTTAGCGTTTATTTATTATTTATTTATTTATTAATAGCCGCCTTCGGCGACCAGTTTGTTCGCCGGGAATATGATTTCAATGAAATCTTGCATCATTTTATATTCATGGTTCTCTTAACAACGTAATTTTTAACTACAGATTGTAGTAGATATTAAATCCATTTTCAATAAATGACCTTGGATCTCTTCTGTTCATTGTCTACAAAAATGTTCCTAATGGAGTCAAATAACTGACCATATCTTGTAACCTCTAATTCCATGTTGTAGGCAGTATTTTCACTTTCTTATTCCTCTTGTAAAATATGCATTTGTTTTCAACATTAAAATGGTTCAGCTCATTTTATGGCCAGCAACATGATAGCTGGATTAAAGCTTGCTGAGAAAAAAATCAAAACATACCTGCTATAACCATTGGAGCTTACTGGATATATTTCTCAATATAAACAAAGCAATATCTCGGAGAGTTTGGTTTGCAGAAAAATTACGATGAAATTAAATATGAAAGCAAAATGTAATAGGATATTATCTCAGATTACAACAATGAAAGAGAAATATGCATTTAAATTTTTGTTTAAACAATGAAAACGGTTTGCTGATTTGCGTTGCAACAATGAAAAGTATTCTTGTAAATTATGCCAAAAAATATTTTTAAAAATTCATTAAAATTCGAGAAAACTTTGAACGGCAACTTAATTGATATCATTGAAAAGGTAATTATTTGACTATTTAGATGGCGTAAAAATCATTTGCATGCTATGATAGTTTCAGAAGTTATTAAGGAAAAATACCAAATTTTCGATTAATTTTTAATTAAAATTCTAACTAAAATTTCAGTTAGTTAGAATTTTAATTAGGGCTCCCAGGTGCACATTCCCACCCTCCAAAGTATGTTTGTGCCAAATTTCGTAGCTCTTAGTCCTGCGGTCTGCGCTATAGAGGATCAACAAACAGACACAGACACTCACACACACATTCTCCTTTATTATTAGTAGAGATTGAACATGACATAATACTCGTGCGCCGCCAATGTACAACACGGGGCTTACATAAGTAAGCATACAAAACAATTCAGTCTTTGAAAAATAATTCTTTACACAGAAAATTAAAATATAAGTAAGGAAGAAAATTAAAGGAAGTATTGAAAACAAACAAATAATGCGAAATAATTAAATGAAGTAGATAACACAAAGTAAAAAACGTAATAAAAAATCATACTGAATTCCATCAAGAATTGAAAGTCAAAATTTTAATAATGAAAGAATCAAAATTTTACAAGGGTGCACAAAAGTAAAAGGCACAAAATACATCCAATTGGGAAAAAAAATGAAAAACAAATAAATGAACAACATACAAAAAATGAACAACATACAAAAATAATAAAAAGGGGACGGAAACAGAAAAAATAATCGGAGAAGAAAACAAAGATTATTATAGCAAAATTGAGCAAAACGGTTTTACTTTGGGTGCAGACATTTTTCTAATCAGACGGAAAAACATTATTTTATTTCAGCATTTGACAGTCAAACTTATTGGTTGTTGATTTTCTTTAGTCAAGAAAGAAAAGAAGTTGTGTTGTTCAGTTCCTCTTCCCTCAAAGCAAACGCAGCATTCCATAAAATCAATTTTAGAATGAGCATAAAAATAATTAGAATTATGATAAATCAAATAAGTAGAGTTGCTATAATTTCTTCCACAGAAAAAAATCTCCAATATACAAAACAGCTGCTAAAACCCCACAGAGATGAAAACGCCAGTCGCATCTGGAGATTAAAAGATTATTGTTAGACGAGATGGAATTTCAACAGCTTATTACTAAAATAAGAATAACAAGTCGTGGAAGCTGATTTTAATTAAGCCGTTTTATTTTGCTTTTCTTTCAGAAGCTACATATTCAAACCTCAAACTTTCTATGTATTTTATTTTTTGTCGTAATTCATTCAAAATTCTGCTAGCACTTAAAGCACTTTTAGTTTTGACAATCTCCACCATTTAATAAACAATAGCTGAAAATAACTTCTAGAATGAGAATTTATTTTCTTTCAGACTAACATTATTATGAAAGTCGAATGAAATTAAAAAATGTTTAATCTTAAATTTAGGCAAACAGGATAAATAGAAGAAAGAACAACATATTCAAAATAAATTTAAAAAGTACAATTTATTAGCAAGTTAAATAAATATTAGAGATTAATTCCTTTGTCAAATCTGAAGGTGTAAACAAAGCAAAACCCCCCAAAGCGAATTACAAATTAAAGATTTAGTTATTTTTTTATCATATTTAAAAATTAAAGATTTAGTTATTTTTTATCATATTTTGTAGAAAAATTCTATAAGCTAGAATAATGCCCGAATATTTTTCGAATTTAATATTGTACGATATTTCAAACAACGCATACATAATTCAATGAAGTCTTTTTTCGAATGCGATTATTTTTCTATACGAAATATGCACTTCAACTCTCAACAAGACTTCTTTAATTCAGCGAGCATCTGCACAAAACTTTTCATCAGTTGCATTGAAAACAGGAAAAATTGTAAATTAAATTTTTTAATAACAATTCTAATAAATTTCGTGTAGAAAAGATCATCTCCAAAAACATCTCCCCTTTTAAGTAACTTTAAAGGAAGATTTTATTCTTTTGTTGCATAGTGTCAGTCAACTGATTTCTCTCCGACAACAGTTTTATTCAACATGGCCCAATTTTTTCCCACGGTTCATACTATTGCCTGTTAACAGATTTTGACGTGACCAGGAAGAAAATTAAGCAGTGGAAGTGTTTCTCCCCTCGACTTTCTCGTATGCTAACACAATAAGGCGCGTTCTGTTCATTTCTCCTTATAAGCGTCTGCATCCCCAGGATGCAAAATAGACTACGCCCGGAAGTGACGCAACAAGCAAATACAGACTCAATATGGCTCGTTTTGTACTTCGTAGTGTTATAAAGAAAAATGAGTGTGCATTAACCTGTGGGAACCGATTGTAACGCGAAATGTGTCTTCTTATGTACATTGACTAACGTTTAAATTTAATTAGTGCAGTAATGGCTCAGATGAGGGTATATGAGTCTAATTGGTTATTTAAATTATGAGGCTTTTAACTTATTGTCAACATGTCATGTCGTTGTTCTAATCAATCAATGTTATTTGAGCCTCCCGCTTATACAGAAAGCCTTTTGCAAAGTTCAATTAGACCACTGTAGTAATGGGATGTAATTGAAACTGGATTAGAGACCATAGACTCTCGCATTCAATTAAGTGTATTAATACGACGTTATACAACTCACAGAATTAACGTCCCGTAATTACACAATTGCGGAGATTTCCGCAGAGCTGTTATTATTCAGGATTATATCCACGTAATTAAAAAATTAGAACGAAATTTATAAGTTACTAAGGCTGATTGAAATCGATTATCGATGAATTTTAAGTCATTCACTAGCTTTGAAAGGCGTGTTTGAAATTAGGAAGGAATTATCGTTGTAATAATTGAATCATTGATTCCAGAATCCACACGAATCAATTTCTTCTTCAAAATTACTTTCATGCTGTTTTCACATTCTTAAGGGATATTTGCATAATGAGTGAAGAAGTGACAAGATTCATGGAAAGTCAAATTATAGGAATAAAATCTACCCTGAAAAGAAATTAGTCATTTATGTAAAAAATTAATCACTTTTTAAAGGTACTAATATTTTTATATTATTTACTCATATGGTTTCTGTAATCAACAGTTCGCTTCCTTTTCTTTGATGGAATGCATATTAATATCTCCATTTCGAATTAAATTTGAAAGGTGGGAAATTAAATTTATAATCTATAGGTGTTTATAAGTGCTATTTTATTCTTAAATATACTTCGAAAACTTTTTTAGGACATCTCTCGGATTCAGTTATTTACGGTCTTTTATGATATAGAAAGCGTCAATGTAAACGCGTGGGTTTCCTATTTGTATTAGCAAACAACACACCATTATTTTCTAACGACATTTTTATTCACCTTCCAGGAGATCTACAGCTCGAAAAGTCTCCAATAATTTGTATAACCTTGAAAATATCCGATTCGTTTGCATTCGAATGAATTTCCTTAAATAATAAAATTTTATTTGTTTAAAATACTACTTTTTTTTTATTCACCGAAAAAATGAAGATCTGCAAATTTCTCATCACATATCGCATCGTTTGATATTTTTTAAGTTTGGACGTCTCTTGAGTACGAGAATGAAAAGTTGATGGTCCATCGGAAATCTCTAGATTCAGGGGAAAGACTTAAAGAATATTGTCAGCGTTTCAATTTCCGATAACACGTCGGTCACACACGTTGTTTCCTAAGACGCTTCACTATGGGGCCTATGTTGCAACAAGCAAGCTATCCGTTGAAATGTATATTATCCAGTTATTCAAGCTTTGTAATTTATTGCCTTTAGATTAGATATATTAATGTTCCTTTTTAAAGCTACACGAT
>BGPR01016264.1:0-18265 GCA_013235015.1 Araneus ventricosus | reverse complement strand
CCTTGCACTCTTTTTCTGTTCCTTGTCTACATTAACGTAAAATGCGCAGTTCATTTCAACATTACACTGGCACGGCGCATTTTACTTCCAGAAGCATGTTAGTTGACTTAAAACACGCTGATGAAAAGAATTAAAACATAGCAACGATAATCTTTCAGTTTACTAGATTATTTCATTATATACTAACTATCTTGAGGACTTCTTTTACAGATGTCACAGAAAAATTGATCAAATAAAAAAAGGAAGTATAATCCAGTAAGATATTTTCATGGGTTTCAACAATGGTAGAGAAACACCAAATTAAAGATATATGTTAGGATACTGCTTAAATTTGTATCCAAAGTCATTCAGTAAATATATCATTTTGAAAAGACGACTGCTCTTGTTTTGTTATGATTTCCTTACGCTAAGCGCGAGAGCAAAGAATGGCGTCACCGGCTCTCGGCGAAGCGAGCCAATGATATTGTCCGATTTCCTGCCTTTGGTGTATCAGGGTAGGGTTTGTAAATATGCAGACGGGTCTACTCCTGTGGAACCGACATTGAACTAAGATGGATCTATTAACTGATAGTCAAGGTCTGGAAATATATTTAGCACTGGCATCGATAACATATAACTGAATCATAACTGCTTTGTAATGAATCATATTTCAAAAGGCGTTAAAGTTTGGAGAAAAATTACACACTGGTATGGTTGGATAGTGCAGAAATCAATTTTGTGTTCAATATTTTCAGAAGTTATCGCAGAAGAGTGTCAGAGCTTCTTAATTTTTAATTAAATAAAGTTGAAAGAAATCACTCCAAGTTGTACATTCCTATCCTTCCAAGTTTGCGCCAAATTTATAAATTTAGGTTCAACGGTTTCTCCTCTAAAGCGAACACACAATTAAAATGATTAATTTCTAATATAAATTTAATGCCACATCGATTTCTTTCAATTGTTCAAAAAAGAGTAAAAAAGACTGTTCAAATGCGTAAAAATGACGTCACACCAGCTATAATCACCAATTTAGCAATTTCATTTATTCTGAAACAATAAAAATGGCGGAGGGCGTGGCGTCTAATGCCTTTCTCCTATCGTTCGTAAATAGTTGCGAAAGGCCCTGTTGCCACCCGGCGACGGCAAATTGTCTCATCTCCCTTAATGAGATATAAATCTCGGCGGGTTTTTTTGGAGGCGAAGCGTTCCTAATTACGTCTCTTCCGCCGCTCATTAGAGGAGAAGCTTTGATGAAGCTCCTTATTAATGGAGCGTTTGCGCCGGGAAGAATTTCCAACAACACTGGATTGTTTTGAATTTTGCTTTTCTTCGCGAACCGATTAAGACGAGTGAATGCGTTCATTTGAATTCGTTCACTTGTTTGGCTGATTCGCTTGAATCATTCGTATCATCGAGTTTCCGAATCCTTTTACGCGCTTTTAATTTAACTTTGTAGCGTTTGTAAAGGTGGAATTTTGTAATCCATTTTTTACTTTCTCGTATACGAAGTATACAAAGAGAAAGTATTGTAATCGTCAAAAAATTCGAACTCGAGATTTTGACGAATCTCCACGTTTTAGACCTCCCTGATTCCGAAAAACACAATTTTGGAATTATGTCTGTCTTTCTGTGTCTGTGAACACGATGACTCTAAAACTATTAGGGTTACGGGGATGAAATTTGGTATGTGAACTTGACACATAATTTGTAGCTATCTATCAAATTTTGGACAAAATCCTTCTACGGGAAGTCTGTCTGTCCGCGTTCATGGGAACACCATAACTCAAACACTTGAATAGCTAGATAGATACAATTTGGTACACAGTTTTATCTTCAGGAATGTAGGTCTGTATCAAAGTTTGGGTAAAATCCGTCAAACGGTTGACTGTCTGTCGGGCTGCATAATTTCATACTTGTAAAAGGGAAGTCTGTCTGTCTGTTGTTCGAGGTCATGCGAACGCTATAACTCAAAAACTTGAAAAGCCAGATGGATAAAATTTTATACACAGTTTTATCGTCATGAATGTAGGTCCGTATAAAATTTTGGGCCAAATCCGTCAAAGGGTTGACTGTCTGTAGGTCCATATAATTTACTTTTGAAGAGAATCCGTTATCTCCACGCGCATGTGTTCTGGAAGAACCGAGAGGAATTTCATTACGGAGTAGCGAATTACGTCAGTTTGTCCTTGAGCCGGTAAGAGAGAAAAATCGTTACGCATCTCTTTGAATTTCATTCTTTGCCTAGATATTTTTCACTCACTGTAATGAAAAAACATCTGATAGTCATTGGATTCTGGGTAACAAAAGGTTCGAATTTTTTTTAACCACGCGGGGGAAGGGGAAACGGCACCTTTTTGGGGAAATATACGAGAAAGTTTAGGGGAGAACACTCCCGCTGGTTATTTACTTCTTTATGTACTAGAGTTTTGAAATTTCGTACACCCGAGCGTTCTCGATGACAATACACGAGTGTAATATTTTCAAAATTTAATTACTAGTTGGTCGATTAATTTAATTTTGATACCATATTTAGTAAGCTAAAGAAGTTAATCTTCCGTGCAATATTTACACCGCCGATTTCGGGAGCAGACAAACAATCTTATATCTAATATTTTTAATACCCATTGATTTTAGTTTTCGATTTCTAAAAGTAATCACGTGGAGGTTTAAAGGAACCAGCGGGAGTGGCCTCCACAAAAATTCATCGCATGCGAATAACGCGGGTGTGTGTGTGTGGTGGTGGTGGGGAAATACATCGCTCGCCGGAAGTGGGTATTCCCACTTTCCCCACTTTAGGGAAGTATTCCCTAAAGTGGGGAAACACTCGCTCCAGCTTTTGAAGCTTTTTTTTGCGTAGAATGGAGAAAAAAACCGAATAGGTAATTCCAGCGCCTTTTTTAACCGATTTAAACGAAAATTGGAGACAAATTTACAATTAGAGTGTCAAGACTACATACTTAATTACATTTCTATAAGTAATTTTATTAAGAAGTTATAGCGTTCAAAAGTATGCGACTATATAGACCGATAGACGGTGAACCCTTTGAAGGATTTGGTCCAAAATTTTATACGGACCTACATTTCTGACGAAACACCTGTGTATCAAATTTTATCCACCTAGCTATTTAAGTTTTTGAGTTATGGAGTTCACATGAACGCAACATACAGACAGACTGACTTCCCGTAGACGGATTTTGTCCAAACTTTGAAAGAAAACTACAAATTACGTGTAAATATCACATACCAAATTTCGTCTCCGTATCTCTAATAGTTTTCGAGTTATCGTGTTCAGAGACAGACAGACACAATTCGGAAATTGTGTTTTTTGGACTCAAGGAGGTCTAAAACGTGGAGATTCGTCAAAATCTCGAGTTCGAATTTTTCGACGATTACAATACTTTCTCTTTGTATACTTCGTATACGAGAAAGTAAAAAGTTGTGATATCGTTCCAAAAAAGTCTCCACGAAGCGAAAACACGAGAATCATGTACTTCTTTATTTTTGGAAGTGACCAAGTCTTCCGTAGGTCTTCAAAGTCTTTCCATAACTGAAACCAAACAGAAAAAGGGCGAAAAACATAAATTAATTACAATAGATATTTGTTTTAATGTACGCAATGATTGAACCTTTGCCGATGCTCTTCTTAGTTATAATATTATTTTCCTACATGCCTGATTTTGCCGCCTGGGGCGGACTGCCTCCCACGGCCCCTATAGCTGTGCCACTGTGTCAGGCAGGTTGCTCCCGAAGGGTGGATGGGACAAGCTTGCCACTCCGTGCGGTTTCATTCTCTACCCCTGAAAGGCTTGCTTCTGGGCTATCATAGTTCTGTGACGGAGGAGCAATCTGTCAGTTGTGATTTCCGCCGAGACCGAAGAAGATGATCAAGGTTCTGCAAGCTTTACTTTCTCACATACGAAGAGAAAATATTGCGAGCGCAATAAAATTTTTAACCACGAGATTTGGATGAATCACCACTTTCAGATATCCCCGAGGCCTAAAAAAACATTTTAGAAATAACATCTGTATGTGAACACGATAACTTAAAAACGGTTTGAGCCAGATGAATGAGACTTGGAATGTGGTATTTATAACAAAATTGTAGATTTATTTCTGTTCAATTTTGAACGAAATCCATTGGAGGGAAATGTGTCTCTGTCTGTTCGTGCGCGAGTGAACGCAAAAATGCAACTCCATCGATCCTCCCACAGGCGTTGAGAAAAATTTTTACACAAAGTGAGGAAATCGGAGACGAAAATAGTTTGCGCACCACTGTTCTGAAACATCAAGATATATCAGAATTTGATGTTAAACCTTTTGCGATTGCAATATTTTCTCTATGTGTACTTCTCATGGGAGAAATTAATTACATGAAACATACCAGGAAACGAGTAGATTACATTTACTGATATTCGTTTGCAAAATTAATATACAAGATCGATCAAACATTTTTAATACGAATTTTTTCTCAAGTCCGTTGAATTTCCTTTAATATAATGTTGAAATATCGTCGATAGTTCAAATTTCTTTTGATTTATTAGAAGTGAAAATTAAAAATTGTTTTAAAAAAATGACGGGAGGCTGCCTTTTCAAACAGCCGCTGATGCTAAAGGCGAAGGACTACTTTACTCTGCGTGACTCTTTTCCTATTTTCAAATTGTTTTTGTAACTTCAGTTGTTTCTCTTTATTTCTAAAATAAGACATTAGTTATGTTTTTAACATATGTAGTTACCGAGATATAGAGGAACGCGTCACCATTTCATGCGTATTTTTGCCCAACTTTGCGACTCAGCAGTCGCTGAACTACCATTCCGATTTTCAATTCTGTTTTGTAACTTCTGTTGTTACCCTTTATCTATAAAGTAAGACATTAGTTATGTTTTTAACATATGTAGTTACCGAGATATAGAGGATCTCCCATACAACGTTTCTTGTGGCGTTTTGGCGTGTGAATCAAATTCTTTCCTGAGATCCTAATGGGGCGGAACGGAGTCCTACGTTAAAATTGTTTTGACTTTTGTTTTGTTTGCTCGAGTTCATTTCTTTTATATCTTGTGTCCTCGGGGATTATCAGTGAGTCATTTTTGACAGCCTTTTATTCTTTCGAGGACTTTACTGTTGTTTACTGTAATTAATTTAAAAAAAATGAATAAAAAATCCCTCTCCCGGTTTTTAAAATTTCAAATCCGTTGAATGGGAATTGTACTGTTTATTCTCGTGTTTACTGTACATTTGTTGCATTCAAAATACTATTTGCTTTTTGATTATTAAACATGCTTACTTATTTATTGAAATCATTATTATTAAAACTATTAAATTATAAAAAAACCTATTATATATTATAGAATAAAACTGTTAAATACAAAAAAAATTAGTTTACAAATTGTCTTTTCTCTTGTACTTAATTTTAGACCCAACCTTTCTTACTTCAAATTTTTAATAAGCAGAAATTTTGATCTGCTCCTGTCAGTTTCGAAGCCAAGCTCCTATGTATTATATATTAAAAATTAACCGTCTTTGGCGACCAGCTGGCACTCCAGAATATTGCCTCTGTGTAATTTCAATTAAATCTTTTATACGTAGCTTGATGTTCATGATTCCCTCAACAAAGTGTTTTTAAGCATCAAGTTGCAACAGATATTTAAACCGTGTTATTTTAATAACCTTAAACCTGTTCTGTTCATTGTCTACATGAGCCTTCCTAATGTAGTTGAGTCGCATGACGTCAGATGGGTCATTAAAAATGTAACAGTGCGTGTCATCCATTATCTAATTATCCGTTGTCTTTCTCGGAATTGCATCTTCGTTTTTTTTCCTCATTCAAACTGGGAAGATAATATACGGAATCTTCAATCTTTTAGCTTCCATCAATGGATGAAAATCACGCTATTAAATATTTGTAGGAACAGCGAAAATGACATAATTTTCATTGTAATAATGGAAGATGTTGCTGGAAACTATGGAAAACTATAATAACAATATGGTCAAAATTAAGGGAAAAATTGCACGCCATCTATTAGCATCATTCAAATGATAATTTTTCAAACTTTAAGATTGTGCAAAAAAGTCATTTTTATGCAATAATATTTCCGGAAGTTATCGACGAAAAATGCCAATATTTTGCTAAATTCTTGATTAATTACAGTTCTAATTGAAATATCAAAAATCGCTCTTAGGTACACATTCCATCAAAGTACAAAGTGTCCGAGAATTGAGGGACTCATTTATAAAATTAATAAAAGCACCTAATAATGTTACAACTACCGTTTTTTCTTTAAATAAGAGCACATATGAAAAAGTTTTTTTTTCAGATAGGAAACGCGCCGTTACGGTGGTCTTGGTGGCCGTAAATTATTGAAACTCTCCCATTTTGAGAGCCATTATCTGCGAAAATATTACAGCTAGAAGAAAAATTAAATCATGTATTTGTTGGGAATTTTACGCTCTTTAATTTGTCAATTCACATGTAATGTGAAAACTGAATATTTTTTAGATATTTAAGAAAAAATAAAAAAGGAAACCTGAAAATTCACATCGGCTTCTGCTGATCAGTAACCATTGCGTACGGAATTCTATTCGCCGTGGCAAATTTAGAACGCCGCGTTACCTATCTGAAAAAACTTCTTTATTTGCTCTCTCATTTAAAAAACCGTAATTGTAACATTACTAGGTTTTAACATAGGAATACGTTCCTCCCATTAGGGTCTCAGGAAGGAATTTGATTCACACGCCAAAATGCCACAAAACACGCTGTATGGGAGAACCTTTATATCTCGGTAACTACATATGTTAAAAACATAACTAATGTCTTATTTTAGAGATAAAGAGAAACAACAGAAGTTACAAAAACAATTTGAAAATAGGAAAAGAGTCACGCGAGTAAAGTAGTCCTACGCCTTTAGCATCAGCGGATGTTTGAAAAAGGCAGCCTCCCGTCATTTTTAAAAAATAATTTTGGGAATGTGTCCCACAATTCTCGGACACCCTGTAGTATATCTGCACCAAATGTGATGGCTCTAGGTCCGATGGTTTGACTACTAAAGCCTTAATAGACACACACACATTCGCTTTTATTATTATTGGTAGAGCTTATAAGTATTGGTAGAATTCTAAGTAGCCTGGTCCGAAAGAGCTTTCAAACGACGCGGCAGGAAGGAATTTGCATTCACTCCTCCACAAAAGGGGGCGAGATGTTCGGTGGGAAGCACTCCTGCTTCAGTCGTGTGCTGCTTCCAAAAAGGGAGGCTCACTCTGCTCCCAAGGCAGGACGATAATCACGTTCCAAATTGCTTTTTCGGTGGGAGGCTGATTGATTGGTGGCTTCTTTGCAAGCGTTCCCTTTTCTCCCCAACTCACCCACTTGTTGCCGGCGACAGAAATTGAATTTGCCATTTTATTTTGAACTCGTGTTTTCTCCGGTTCAGCTCGCTTTTATCCATTGTTTGCTTCTCCCTCCTGGAAACAACATCGGAAAAGAAGCGGGGAAGACTGCGGGGAAGAGCTGTATTTTTAGACTGCTTAGGTTTGCAAATTATGAGAAGGAGGTGGAAACAAAACGGAAAAAGGAATGCCGAAAAAATAATACAAATTTTTAAAAAGTTTTTAAAACGCGCTTTTTTTATTAGTGTACGAGAAAGAAGAATATATATATAAAATGAAAAACGCAATAAAAGCACTATAACGTTTCTTCAGGGGATGAAGTTATTGTGAATTGCTAAATATAAAAAGTTCGACATTTTCTTGCAATCAGTTACGCCGTAAGGCCTAAAACACTGTTTTCACTAAAACACAAATTTCATCCCTAATGCCAAACCAAACCAAAAAACAGAGTGGAGTTTTAAATATTTAAAACAGAAGTACGATGTGATAACATTAGAGAAAAAGTAAGAATAAATATTTTACGTAACAGAAGGACGAATGTTGACGTGGCAGTGTTTGCGGAGAGTCACAGTACAGACTGGCTTTGAAGGGGTGTGAACAGAGTATCGAGTAACAGTTTTCGCGCTTATCTTTGGCTGTTGCCAGGGGAGTGTAGTATATATATATATATATATATATATATATATTTGGACTTTCTAGGCTATGTTAATTAATTTATGTTTCTAAACAATTCCATAAGAAGACAACTACTAAGGAGACAACGATTTCACAACGCTACCAAAATTGCGCTAATTCTATTTTAAAATTAAAAAGCAAAGACAATATGTTACCATTAACAAAACGAGCAAATCAATAATGATTCACAGTTATATACAAAAATATACAGAAAAATACAAATATGTTAACGTAGCGGAATAACGAAAATTATTGGATGGATTTTAAGCCTTAAGTTATTATTTTAGAAATTTTTTAGAAAAAATTTTAGAATACATTTCGCATGTTTGTCGATGGAATAATAGTTTATGAATTCGATGGCTGCAGATTTCAAAGTAAAATTGTAAAATCTTGCGCTGATAAAAATAGCCTAAGGCAATTGGAATTTAAAAAGCATTCATAGTATATTTATAATGAATGTTTAAGAGTTTTGTTTCATATGATATTTATTGTGGCTTTATTTCATTTTAGTACTGCCTCATACTTTTACGATTTTTTTTGACATCCATATTTTTGATAAAGAAACTTTGTATTGCTCTAATGAAAGCTTATTTTGATAAATATTTACTATTTTAATTATTTTCTACTTTTTAATATTTATCGTAATTTATTATTATTAGTATGGATCCTCAATTTTTTTTCATATTCACTATCAGATAGTGGAACTGGTTTGGAACCAAATTTTATTTAGAATTAATTGAAATTTTATTTAAGAGTAATTGATTAAGTTCTGAAAAAGTTAGAATATTGTATTGTCATCGGAAATACACTAGTGTACAAAATTTCAGAACTCTAGCCCATCTGGAAGTGAGTGAAGAATCGATTCGAAATTCCGTCTTTAGAAATATGAAACAAATAGAGTTAAAAGGCAAGAGTGTCAAAATAATGAGAAATAATTACTGGGGATGCTGCACCTCAATGAACACCACCCTGAACATTGCTACGAATATTGGCGACAAAAGGAACCTTCTAGAAAAGTCCTGAACTGTGGTCATATCTCTACTGGGGGCCAGAAATATCAAGAACTTTCTACAAATTATAACACTTCCTATGTATTAACGTCACTTCCTGCTGAAAAGGTATAAAAGTAAGTTTTCAACCCAAGAGAGTCAGTTGGAGTTTGTTCAGCAGAGCAAGCTGGTGAGCTAATAAGAAATCTTTGAACACTATTGAAAGTGCCCTTAATGAGATTTATTGGTGATCTCTGTTTTTGATTTTTACAAGTGCTGTTCAGTTTTTGTTACCTGTGCTAAGTTAGTGTTTTTGTTACCTGTGCTAAGTTAGTGTTTTTGTGGAAACCTTGTGGAATAAAGAGTCATTTATTTTTCATTATCCTGCTTCTTAATGTGCATTCACGTGCACCCACCAGACGATTTTTATAATCGTGTCAGCTGTGTGCAGGCAACCCGTTTGTGTGCATTGCGGAACTTTGCAGACCTCCCCTTTTCTTCTCGCCAAAAGAAAGAGGGGAAAAGCAGGGAAAAGGAGGCCGAAAAAGGGAAAAAAAGCCTGGGTGGATTGAAAGAAAAACGTAATCCCGAAACTCTCTCTCTACGAATGAAGAAAATAAAATAGCGCACAGAATTCAATTCCATTAGAGCAGAAATGGCAACAAGTTGTTTTCTCTATTTCTGTACCCGTCTTTTTTTAAGTCTTTTGTTCTTCAGAGGCCATTTTTTTCTCCTTCCTTCTCTTTGCTCAGCCAATCAGAAATGGGATTGCGTTCTTTTCGTTTTAAAAATTTAGTTTATTCGTGCGTTGAAATTAAAAGAGAAGTTGGTAAAAAGAAATGGCGAAGGCGGGAAAAGAACATTGGTCGACGCATATGCTGCCTAAAAGGGTCGAGTTATTCGATTACATAAATTGCAAACCCTGTAGTTTGTATTTTCAGGATTGCGATCAAACTAAGAGTAACAACCACATTTATTTTTGAACAGTAGAAATTTTGTAACGAAAGGCAGTGGGGTACAGGGCCAGAGGTGATGCTTATTCTTGGCATATGTAACCCGCTTCTTACTACTAATACAAAATAATGTGTGTTTGTTTTGGATTTCTACAAAGCAAACCAATTAGGTCTATAGCACAACATATTTTGGTGCAACCATACATTGATGGGCAGAAATGGACGCCTTGCAGAGATATTGTCGAAATGTTAATTAATTAAAATTTTAATTATAAATTAAGCAAATGGTTATACTTTTTCGGCGATAAATTACGAAAACATTACCGCACAAAAACTATTACAAAGACTAAATTATTGATGGTTTTGAGCAAATAAAATCAAGATTTTAAAATGACAAGCTCGTCCAAAGTCGAGCTGATCACTTAAATTGTTGAAAACTCCATATTTGGATTCTCTTTTTCAATTATTAATTTAGTCTTAATAGTAACAGAATTAATATGATATGTTCAAAAACTTTCTATACGTACTTTTGGCATTAATTTAATAATTTTGATTACTATATAGTTTAAATTTAGATATGTAATCATTTAAAATTCTTAAAATGGATGTTTGATGTGTTTGTTGTTTTGCTTGTGAATAAATGTGTTATTAGATATATATTTATAAAACTTTTTAATGAGGAGTGGTTTTGGTTCTAGGGGTCATGATCGGTGAAGATCTGCAGAAAGTTTCAGGAAGTCGTATCATGAGAACCATTGTTCTCATGATATATCCCTATTGCAATGGTAATAGGAATCTACCTAAAAAAACACGCCTTATCGGACTAAAGTCACGAACGTACAAAGAACTCCGAAAAAACGCTCAACTTTCTCATTGCCTGTCACCCTTTTCCGTAGTGAAATCGTCCAAAAGATGCTATTTTCGGGGTTTTGAAACTAACAGTACTTTAGTATGAAGACCACATATCCCCCCTAATAACAATTTTCTTTTACTTTTCGATGAAGAATGCTTTTCCCTGCATACCAAAGAAGAAACACCGAGCATCGCCCTGAGCACTTTTAATATTCTTTATCTCAAATACTTAAAAAAATTTCCATTAAGAAAATCTTATTGCGCTGAATTCGTCAGGTCCGCAGCTGAAATTTGTAGCGAAGCTTCATTAGAATCGTTTTCCTGCGCTGCCATGTGACTCGTCTGAAATCTTTTCTCTTCCCTTCTTCGCTCCATTTCCTCTGCCATTCTACTCTCGAAAACGAAAACATTTATTATCTTTCATCTTTTTTTATTAAATCATTCGAAAGAAATGCGCATTTTTTTAAAGACGGAGTCTTTGCTAGCATTTATCTAAAAAGAATCCTTACAGCCGAAACGCCATTTTTCTTTTCGTTCTTCTTGTTCTTCTGTTCAACGTCGTCGAGGAGGAATTTATTTGCAAGGTTCTAACTTAACGACCGAAAGAGAGAGAGAGAAGAAGAAGAATATTTAAAAAATTAAAAATATCTTCATCCGCTCAGAAAACAAGTCCTTGCTTTTTTAACATTATTAGAAGAGATGGAAAAGGGGAATGTGGATGTTTTCTTTAGGTGGGAGGACTTCGAAATTATTGTTTTCAGTGATTCCGTCTAATATTTTGAAAAGAGAGAAATAAAAACAAAGAAACTCTTGGTCTTGAGTTCATAAACTGAATTGAATCTCACTACTAATGGGTATTATGTACTTTCCCTGAAAAGTCATGGTTGTTACGATTCAGGTTCAATGGCCGCGCGCCGGAGGGGGGGGGGGGAGAGTCTCCCTCCTACCTTTTGCTCGAAAAATGAAATTTTTATTTCATTTTAGCTGCCTAAAATTAAGAATTATTAAAAAGCAACAGTGTCCGGCAAAGTTAGCTACTTTTGAAGCTAAATTTTTAAATTTTGTTGTCTGCTGCTATCTTTCTAGTTACTTTTAGGTGTCTATAAATTTTTTGACCCCCCCTCCCATCTTTTTCAATCCAAAACCTGCCACTGCTCAAGTTCGTCTATTCAGAAGGTCCTAGAACAGGTTCTATGGTTTCGAGCAAAACAAAATTTCACCGGTATGTAGAACAAGTGATGCGCTCTGTGAAATGGAAGAAAAAGAAAGGAAAGTAGTAAAAATTTAATCAATAGGTGAAGCAGCGTCATTATCTAAGGCGACTTTTGTAGATTGTTTTATTATTGAAGTAAAGTGAAATAGTTCATTTCAAATCTTGCTTTTTTCCCCTTAGTTTAACTAAAAACTCTACTCTCGTTTCAATTTTCTCAAATTCAATTTTGATGTGAAGTTTTTCCTTTCATAATACCGCTTTTATGCAAGGTGTTTTTTCATTTTTACAGAGCGAATCACTTCTACTTCATCCTAGTGAAAGCTTGAAAAAAAAGCTTTCACAGAAAGGTTTTTTTTTATTTGTTACGATTTAACAGTATTTGTATAGAATAGGTAAAAATCATTTAAACAAAACATTTTAGATCTCATAAAAATATATTGAACATAATTCAATAAATATAATAATCAGTTGGATGGATGAATTCTATTCATTTTCTCAAATCGTGGAATTTAGCGGGAGACAGCGTCATTTCCTTTTCCACGTCGATTTTCGCGCGATGCGTTGATTACTTTGATTTTATTTCCATAACAACCTAATTTCGCGCAAATAAGTTGCAAACGGAATTAAAATGATCTGGGCTTTAGTAATTATGAAAATTAATAATATAAAATAATAATATGAAAATTATGCAACATCTCTCGCGCCTCTGTGAGGAAGTTGAGGTAGGGATGGCGTCTATTGCGAAAATACCCGATTGTCGGTTATTCAGTTTCTTTTCATCTTCGGTTTAACATGGCGGTTATAACCGCTCAAAATAACCGATTTTCGGTTATTTAGTTTCTTTTCATCTTCGGTTTAACATAGCGGTTATAACCGCTCAAAATAGCCGATTGTCGGTTATTCAGTTTCTTTTCATCTTCGGCTTAACATGGCGGTTATAACCGCTCAAAATACCTGATTGTCGGTTATTCAGTTTCTTTTCATCTTCGGCTTAACATGGCGGTTATAACCGCTCAAAATAACCGGTTTCGGTTTTTTTTTTTGTAAAAAAACAAACGCCGTTTGTAAACAATTTTTTATTAATATTTTTTTTACAAGAAATCAGTCTATTGACCAATATTTATATCTTCCTTAAGACGCCTTCAGTAATTCGCCAACCAACAGACGCCTCAAGGAAGCGGTTGTCATTGATTGGCCTAAGATGATGAAATTCAAAGTTTTATAACTTGGTAGATTTCAGTCTAATCAAAGTTAAGATTAGACTAAAATTTACCAGTTACCTAAAATCGGGCCTACCTTCCGACCCGGTTTCTGTACCTGGTTATTGGATTTTAAAAAAATAAACGGGACAAAAAATAGCCTAAAAAAACATGTTAACCGAAAGAAAAATCCAGTTTTAGGTTAAAACCGGTAGGGTTTTCCCATACCAAAGTCGAGGCTCCTCAGAGCACCGAGGCGTATAGTTTGGGAACCACTAATTTAGCGTATTCCCTATCCATAGGGACTGACGGCAAACTTATCTTGGAATCAGGATGACCAGATGTTTGATGATATGTCTTTTTTTGTTACCATACATGTATAGTATTCGAGAAGACTGCAAGATGAATTTGATTGTTCTATTTATTCCTTTTGCAGGATACCTCTACGACGTACATTCTTCAGATGACTACATCCCGGAACAGACGCTCACTCCTCCAACCAAGACTTTCGAGCGCCACCGCCACGGCACCCCCTGGATCTCCTTCGACGACTCCTCTTCCTCAGATTCATCTTCCTTCAAGAAACAGGCTCCTTCCCCAGAGGAAGAAGAGGAGGAGGAGGAAGAACCGACCTCGGATTCCTCCTCATGGAGCCTGAGCGCGCCCTCCTGCCCCGACGACGGCCGTTCCGGACGGCGGAAGACCCCCACTGCGCCCTCCCACCGCCACACGTGCGGCGAATGTGGCAAGCAGTACGCCACCTCCTCCAACCTGTCGCGGCACAAGCAGACCCATCGAAGCCCCGACTCGCAACTGGCCAAGAAGTGCCCCACCTGCGGGAAGGTGTACGTGTCCATGCCCGCTCTCTCCATGCATGTGCTGACGCACACTCTCAGTCACAAATGCGGCGTGTGCGGGAAGGCCTTCTCCAGGCCCTGGCTGCTACAGGGACACATGCGTTCGCACACGGGCGAAAAGCCCTTCGGCTGTGGCAGGTGCGGCAAAGCCTTCGCAGACAGGTCCAACCTCCGGGCGCATGTGCAGACGCACTCCGGCATCAAGCTGCACCGCTGCAGGAGGTGCAGAAAGGGCTTTGCGCTCAAGTCCTACCTCCACAAGCACTTTGAATCGTCCTGCTATCGCTTGGAAGGACTGGTGGAAGAAGACGACGACGAAGAGACCTAGAAGATTCTACAAGACGGATGTAGATGCCTAGAGTTAACTAATGCAAGCCTGATGACAAACCCCCACTATTTTGTTGTTACGACTGCAGACGTGCAATGCCTTTTGACATAACTTCTTTTTCCTTTGGACTGTAAAGTCTGCCTGGAGAGCGTCTCGAAGTCATATTCTCGGGCAGCAAGTTGTCTCCTGAAAATAAACTTTCGACCAAATACTGTTCGTCCTACTCGAATTCCGATATGAAATACTGGTAACGTACTTGAGTACCTGACACAAATTCATCACAGTGGAGGAAGGTGACTAGGTTAAAGTCTAGATGCTTATTAAGCTAGGAGTTGAAAGAGGACCGACAAGTTCACTGCAATTTTAATTTAGGAAGGCTATTCACAGATTCACTGAATGCGGCAAGCATCAAGTACCTTTTTGAAATTTTTATTTCTTTTTCTTACCATCTTACATGGGAATCGAAAATGCCCGAAGATTACATCTTATCTAAGCTGCTATTATAGATGGTAACCTTTGAATGACCATCTAAAACAGCTAGCACAATACATCGGGTAAAGAAAATTAATGTAACTGATTACCACCTTATCTTTGCTTTTGAAGTTTAGCATTCTCTGGTTCTTTTTTTTGAAACGATAATGAATTTGTTATAATTGCCTTCCAAAATAATAAGGATGGCTTTAACTTGTCTCTATAAAACCCACAAATGAAACTAGATTGATTTGAAGTTGCGATTTTATTTTCATCTAAAATGGGTTAAAATTTAACTATAAGTGTTTCATAATTAAGAGAAGCACTGAAGAGACAGATTAAAATGTTTTCATTTTTTATTCATGACCCACGTAGACCCAAAGGGTGTAGGGCTCGAAATGGATCGGAGGGGAAAGTTTAATCTCCCAGTAATTTGAAACAGATTAAACTATCTCTTCGAAAATGTTCAAATAGTGATTTTTGTTGAACAAGCGAAACCTCATATCAAAGGTACATGCTATGGATATGTTAAGCGGTAGATCTGCAAGAATGTGGCCTGAATCATCATCTGCAGAGAGTATCATCATCTGCAGTGAGTATCATCATCTGCAGAGAGTATCATCATCTGCAGTGAGTATCATCATCTGCAGAGAGTGTCATCATCTGCAGATATCATTATATGAAGACTGTGCTCATCAAATTGCGCTACTTCTTTTAAATTGCCATCCAGTTGCCGAAGTATGTGTTGAGATACCGTTTCGGAGGTATTATTTGTGCAGATCATGTTCTGCAGAGTATTGCTTCCACTCTGTCAGTTTTTCACTGAATACCTGAGGAGCAAATTCGAATACTAACTGCATTTCAGAGAGATATTTTAGAGTTTTAAAAACGTTTCTTTCTAGAAAAAGATATCAGAGGTGCTGTCTGTAGAGGATAGATGCTGCACCCCCTAGATGAATCGTGGGTAGAGGCGCTCATCAAAGAATAGCAATAATAATGTTCATAGCAATAAGGGCGCGAAGTGAGGAGGATGGGGTAGTGATGACTAGTGTAGCAGGGCCGGTGGGAGTCACGGTTGCAGTAAACAGAGACGATGTGAATTGGAGACAAAACCAATGTTCAAATCGGACAACAAGAGAAGAGCTTAAAGAAAGAAATTTAGGGATCAGTGTAAAATAGGCGTTTTCGAACAGATTTGGTTTATTTTTAAAATTCTCACGAGCGTCAGTCATGGAACAATTTTTATCCGATTTTGCAAGAAAAAATATCTCGAGATAATTTCCGAATTCTTTCGATTATGAGTCACGGACAAGAATAGACATTTAAAACAATTTCCGTTCAAATCGAACAAATAAAACGAGAATGATCGATTACTGTAAAATAAGAGTTTTCGAGTAGATCTGGCTAATAATAAAATATATATATAAAAAAATCAAAATTCTTTCATGAAATGATGAGTGATAAGAAACTTAAATATTTAAAGCAATCTCTATTGAAATCGGGCAAATAGAGCGAAGGTTATGGATTAATTTAAAATATGAGTTTTTAGGCAGATATGGCTGTAACTGCAGTAAAGGAGTGAAACTATCTACAGAGTGATTGGAGTGTAGACAGATTAGTTCCGAGGAACGCAGCCTTTATATTGGACCGTATCTGGAGAAATATGAACCATACGCGAGTGAAAAGTTACGAGTACCGTCTCATTTGAGTTTACTTCAAATCTCTCTCTCTCTATAAAAGAGTTAGTTGTTTCCCTTATTTCTATCATTAAGGGCAGCAATAATCCCAGAGGTTTGGGGATAAAGTCAAAATAAACAAAATGAGTTTATTTATATCAAAGTAAATGAGATGCGATCTGTTATATTATTCATGCGACTAACGATTACTTCAAGGATTAAAAAAAGTGATTTTTGCAAAATACAGTTCAAAGCTTAAATAGCGAATTTGATAAATCTAACGTATATATTGCGCCAAAATATACATATGAGATTAAAAAACCAAAATTAAAGATAATTTTCAAAATTGAAAGTGATGCTGATTTAACATCTGCGTAATATTATTGACTTTCAGTGGTAATGAAGATGAATAATCGAGGAAGTTCGTATCTACATTTGAGGAACAAAACGAATCGAAATCAATGACATCTCCAGATAACAGGGCTGGGCATGCATAGTTAAATATTCCTGAATCTAATTCAGTTAAATTTTTATTATTTAATTATTTAATTAATATTGGAAATTCTTGATATATTGGAACAGAATTCAATTGTATGCATTCCTTATAGATATTCCGCTTAATGAAGTATTGGTTTGAAAGCAACGGCTGTTTAATTTCTGTCTATGATCCTAACTTTTGAATCACCCTGTTTTTCTTCACTCACTAGTGAGGCTGTCTCTCGTAGATTTCTACTTGCTGACAACTTACGTTGCCACTGACTACAGGCAACCGTGGAATCCACCGAGCCCAAAAGAGGTGTAACTAAAGCAATAATTCTGTGTCGAAGCTCGTGTTTGCACGAGAAACGTGTCTTTCAGTAACAATGTGTGTTGTCGTGTTATGAAAAAGAGATCACTGTTCAAGAAAACGAATCTCGTAAATGTCGGCGTTATTTTAAGGCATAAAAATGGAGATGTCATAGAATGCGAATTATTTGTTTTTACGCGTTAATTAGTTCATTTTATGTAAATTTTTGTACTTCATTATGATATTCGCCGAAGTGAAAATATTTTAAAGATTTTTCTTAAAATTAGTTACACCACTAAGTTTAGAATTCTTGATTCTTATCCATGATCCTTATTAATTGCGTTTATTGAAGTAAAAAAATGCAGAAAGAAAGTAAATGTGATGTTAACACAAAAATGTTATTTCCCCCCTAAAAATAGGCTAATGTGCTTAATTTTAAGGAAATATTACATTATATTATAAGCAACAAAAATGATATTAAGTATTTAAATACTCTAAAATTCATGTTGCAATGGAATCTGAGTCTCAAATTTAAAAGGACTGAGAACTGCTGTGTTAAAGAATAAAAGTAATAATTCAATTTTTTAAAATTTCGATTAACATACTCTATTTTATTCTCTTACCAGTTTTATTTATTGTTTTAATATTGTTATTTTTTTGTAAGATTTTACTTTGAAAGTTGCTGTGATATGATTTAGGATTGTATTTTGCTCATTTTTTTTATATATAGTGTTATTAGCAAGATTATGTGTTGTATTTTGTTTCGTAGTTGTTATTAATATTAGTTTGAAGCCAAAGAATGTACAGTGGAGTCTCCCTATAATGAAATCGCTTGGTTCCAATTGAAAAATTCGTTATAGAGAAAATTTCGTTATACGGAGATTAGAGATTTTTGCAGTTATTTA
>BGPR01016263.1:0-15756 GCA_013235015.1 Araneus ventricosus | reverse complement strand
TTTTATTAATCTTTGATTCGACTTTAGTGAGGTGAATATCTGAGCCCCAATACAAGAATTTTTAAAAATGTTTCAGTAACGTTTAATGTGCTGGAATAATCAATGCTTTTTCGACATGATTGAATCAGATGAGAATAAATTTTGAAAATTGGTAAAGTATACGTTTTATTCAAATTTCAGAAGACTATCTCTGAAAAATAAATAGCAGTTTTGAGCCTTTTTTAAATCATCACAAATATTTGTAACTCCTTATAATATGAATGAAACAACTCCATTCAATTTAATTAATATCTTGGAATAACTAAGAATTAAAGTGAATATTACAATAACATTTTTCATCTTTTATCCCACACAAAGATTGCAAACCACTCAAATGATAGGAAATTTGATTTTTATTTTAAATATAAGTTAATTGCCTTTGTTGTAACCTTCTATGAAAAACAAAGTTCCGTATGTTATCTTGAAAATTCTACAATATCTCTTAACCTTTTCGTCTTCATTGGTTTCGCAGTGAAACCACACATTGAGCATTTTTTTACTGCGCATGGGCGAAACGTAGCGTAATTTTACCTTCATAACTTAAGAGCCAGATATATAGGGCAACTTATATAAAAATTCCAGTTCAATACCATTAGTATTCACAAAGATAATCGACATTGCAAGAGATAAATTGCCTTTGCTCTCTAAGAGAAATCAAATGATGAGTGCTCTTGCACAAATTGATATTTTTTGAAATTGAATCTTTGAAATTAATATTGAATTTTATGAAGGTTGATTATCCTGACTACTCCCGTATACTTATAAATTAAATACATAATTTAAATTGCATTTCGTTGATAACTTATTCAGAGGAAAAATAGCCCGTTACCGTTCGTTTGTTTTACTGTGAAACCACAAATTTCTTGAAAATAAAAAATGCTAAATTTTTTCCCATTACATATTTATGATCAGATACATGTCTAAAATTCAATTTTAAAATTAATTTAGTAATTTTCTAAATGAAGCATGTAATGAACTTGAAAAGGTAAAAAGTGCTTTAACATTTAAACTTAATACTGATAATGTAAAATGGTGCAACATGTTGTGATGACCACGTAAAAAACTCATTAAAATGCAATTCAGATTTTTTTCGTTGTTATCTCTCTTTTCTTTCCATTTTTTAAATATTATTTTCTTTTCATTACTCAATATATAAGTGTAATGTTCCAAGTAATAATCTATTTCAGAGTCTTTCTTAAAAGTATCAGCACTTTGATGTCGAACATGGAAAAAAGAATCGCTAATGAATTTTAATGGCCTGATTTGAGCTTTAAATCACTCTGTACTTCTCCTTCACGTAATGATAGAGTATGTCACTTGAGGAATGAACTCTTCGTTGCATTTGTAGTTCTTTTTTGTTCCTTAATGTGAATGAAATGAAATCTTGCTTTAATATTAATGCAATATATGGAAGCGATAATGAATCTGAAGATCACACCCTGCAGGAAAATGTAAAGGATTCTTAAGTTTATTCTAATTAGTTTACCCTTTTCTAGCCTACATAACTAGCTGAAACTAAAATTATTAAATTTCAGAATGCTCCAGTACTTAAAAAGGTTTTAAAAAATTATTCCCCCCACACTTTTTTCTATTTTGTCACGTATCGGAGCTTTTGCTGTTGTAGTGTCATAAAAATGCAGCAGAGAAATTAGGCAATATTTCTATTTTAATTTAGTTTATTAATGACAGACAGGACTAGCACGACATAAATAAACAAACACACAAATACATTTAACATAAAAGATAAGAAAACTATACATTACAATTTCTTATATTTGGAGTCATGGCCACACAAAATCATATCAGCCTCTTCATTCTCAAACACAAACAACCACCAAAGCTACCGTCCGACCGTCAACTGAACTGTTTGCAGAATAGTCTAGTGCCGCGCCATCTTCTGCAGGCAACAGCAACTATAGTCTAATTCCTTCCAGTGTTCTATTGATAAAGGGACCAAATGCAATTATTGATAATTAAAACAATAGTTTTATTAATAGTTAGCAGACAGATTTAAAAAATAACCAAAATTATCTTTTATGAGTAAAAGTGACCAGGAATAAATGGTCATTTTAACATTTTTTCCAACCATTTTATTTATTATTCGTTCTCAATGATGATAAAAATGTGACTGTTAATTTTATTAGTGAGGTCAAATGGAATTATATTTTTTTATAGTGCTTTTGCTGTTTTGACAGTTGTTGTTGGACAGAAAAATTTTCATTGGCTTATATTCTTCTTCTTGTGATTCGTAATAATGATTTTTTGGTCATCTATGCATTAGAACTCTATCAAACAAAATCCGAGTCAGTCAAATCCACTCTATCAAACAAAATCCTAATTCCTTTAGTCTTATTCCCAGTATTTTAGAAGATAAAGTTGGGTATATTGCTTTAAAACACAGGGCATTTAAGAGTTAAAACTAATGGTATCTGTGAAACAATAATGGTGACTTAGGTCTGCATAAAAACTTTATAAAATGACAGAACATCAAATACAAAGCAAGCTTAAAAACACTTTTCTGATTTATATAGTTGTGCAATCTGCTTGGAAGAGCTATTCTAAAATAGATCAACAACAATAATTAATTTAGTTTCAGTGTATCTATTCGTGTAATCTATTTTCGTTAGTTCCATCAACCCTATGTAAACATTTCGAGCATAAATAACCTTGGATTGCCCCCCAGGGTAGATTCAAATTACAAGTCGCAAATAGCAGATCCACAGTGTTGCACATTACTGCCGAACCACACTTTTGGGAAACAATTTCGCATCGAGCTCTGATTCTCTATTAATGCCGGTCCATTACTTCCCGGACATTCCACCACTTTCCTCATCCCCCCTCCCCGGACTGGGATGGATTCGCTTATCGTCTGATGATATGACTTTCTTTGTTCCTTTACCATCCAGAAATAAAGTCTGAAATTTTATCCATGGGAGGAAAATGGGATCGGAGAAAAATGCTCTTTCTTCATGATTTTTACTTTTTCCCTTCTTCTGGGAGGTGCTACATCAAGTTGTGGCGAAATACAAAAGTGCGTCAATCATGATGTAGTAAGGTGGAAGATGCGAGCTGATTACTTGGTTGTCTCTTGCTTCAGAAATGTGCTTTATTTCTGTGATTGCGCAATGAAATATGAAGACGGTGGTATGCTGGCAATCAGGAGCAAAATGAAAATATATATATATATATATATTTTACAGACCAGACATGTATTAGTTATAAATTTAGTTTTAGTCTTAAAGTTTTTTGTAAATTCTAGAAAAAAAATCATTCAGCATGTATCTCTGTAGTTATAAAGTTGTTCGAAAATTGTAGGAGGCAAGATGTAGAAAACAGATTATTTTTTAGATGAATTTTCTCAATGCATTCAAGAATTATTGCTTTTTTGAAGCATTAATAAGTTGCCTTTTGTAGAGGAGACTTTCGTATCCTCTACAAAAATTTTACATGTGCTCGTTTTAATCTCGATCAATTCGAATAGTTGTTTTAACATTTGCATCACCTGAAATTAGGATTAAATTGCTATATTTTCCAACACTACTGTTTAATGTATTGATTAACCTGCATTTGCAAAAAACATTGTTTAAAAAATGGTTTGAGCGCTATAAAGTGGGTAGCACTTGAAAAGGAAAGTGTTATTTTTAGACAAGATATTTGGTAAATTTTGCTTATTTTGTACAAAATTAAAATGTAGAAAATTCTTGGTACATTTTTCTTCCTGAATTCTGTAAATTTTTAGAATTCTACTACAGATACTCTACATAGAGAAGTTTCTAGAACAAACTTTAGTATTCAGCTGAATGGTAGAAAAAATGTAACTTTAGACTATGGGTTGCGGGAATTTCATTCTAACATTTAACCTTTTCTCTATGGGTTATACATGTGACGTACGTACTTGCAGAATTTCTATCTTTTCTTACGCCTCGCGTACAACTATTGTACCAGTAAACGATAAGAAAATTACTTCCTTTTTGAACTAATTTTTCTCTTCTCAAATAGCCTGACTGACCATTTTAATTCATTTTTATGTACAGTCACCCCATACGTGATGCAGATGATGAATGTTAATAAGGGAAGAAGACAAGAACTGTACCTGCACGGACCTCTGAAGACCTCTAATCTTATTTTTAAATTATTTGAAAGGAGGAAAGGACTTTTCTGCTACTTTGCCAAAATTTCTGCATCAGGAGGATAGTTGAAATTTGTTCTAGTACTAATCTAAAAGCTATAGAGAAACTTCTGGCGGATAAAATTGTAAGAGCACTCTCTCTTCTCAAGATATGCGAAATTAAAATCAATTTAACCCGACTTTTAGACATTAAGAATGCAGTTCTTAACACAAATCAAATCTACTCGATTATTATCCACTAATAAAGCACGGATTTCTAGAAATGCATTTTTCACTCATCTCTTTCACATGAAAAGTTTGGTGCGCATTTCTCGATAAATATATTTCTTCACTCTACAATTAAATGATTAATAACTCCTAACTTTTTACAGGGCTTGTCACATTTTTCGCTGGTCCTTTTGTTCCAGGTAAGCGAGACAGAATATTTTGACAACGGCAATTGTGCTTAAATTTTATTTCTCTCAACTCATTGCCCTCTTTTGATGAAAACGATTTCCAGAATCTCCGTCCTCTTCCGATTCCGTATCATGTTCGCAGAAACTTTCATGATCTGAAAAAATCTCTTCTAAGATATTCTCAGGTACATTGTCTTCAATGTTAAAGTTTGTATCTTCATCAGTTTCAACTTCAGCAAGAAGTTTCCGTAAACGCTCCAATTCTTTTTCGTATGGAGTCGCAATTGTGAGAAACAGTTAAATACTTCAATTCGGAAAGGAAAAAAACGAGCTGACCGTATCGGCTACTTGAAATAACTAGTCTTTGGAACAAGCAGAAAGACGCGCGGTGTCATTTAACAACCCCAGTATCTGACCAAACGTGTATTACGGGTCGAAATAATTCCAAAAATACTTTTTAAATACTCAGAAAAGGAAGAGGGGAGGTGAAAAACTCAGCTACTGGTAAAAAAGAATGAAAAGATGGCTAGTTTTCTAGGAATCTGAGTTTTCCAAGGGCTTGCGGTCATAAAATGACCCTCGCTCACGGGTCCTCACGGGTTAAAGATCTCTTCTGACCACTTACAATATCAACAATTCATTGAGGCCCTTTTCGGAAGTAGACCTAGTCATCAAAACGAAAAGGCAGAAGAAACCATCTACACAGTGACTAAGAGCAGATCATCAAAACGACAAGGCAGAAGAAATCATTTACACAGTGACTGAGAGCAGATCATCAAAACGACAAGGCAAAAGGAACCATTTACACAGTGACTGAGGTCAGACAGATTACTACCTCCAATGAAGAATGGCTTAGTTGTATCATCGTATGTACCAGGCTTTTTTCATGGTAAAACATCTCATTCGTCTTTTAGTAAAAGGTTAATTGGTAAAAATACACGATTATTTTTTTCTGTTTTGGAATTTCTAATATACACAGTGTCAGTGAATTATTCTAGTTCCATAAATTTGCGTTTCCTTCAATTCTACTTATCTTTGAAGAAGGTCTTCGTTGTTTTTTATTTGCTTCATTAATAAATGCATCGGAATTTGACTTCTAAGCCATCCATTAGCTTTTGACCAATTGGACATACTCTGCATTTGCCTTAATCCACTGATATTCCACATGCAGTAATCATTTTTCTTCTAACGGCAAACTGATAGAAATAAGTTCCTTAACTCTTAAGGATAGTAAACGAATTCTGATTTGATCTGAGAAAGAAAAGTAGAATTTTAGTTAATTTCAGAAATGGATTTTAATTCCGAAATATTCATTGTATGGTAATTTCATGCAGCGAATCATTTTAACTGTTTAAATTTCATTGATGCGTACGTATCGCCAGTAAAAGAATATTCAATGAAATGAATATAAGATCGCCAGTAAAAGAATATTTAATGAAAAGAATCCTAGATCGCCAGTAAAAGAATGTTTAATGAAAAGAATCTAAGATCGCCAGTAAAAGAATATTTAATGAAAAGAATCTAAGAACGCCAGTAAAAGAATATTTAATGTAAAGAATCTAAGATCGCCAGTAAAAGAATATTTAATAGAACAAGTAATTGCTAAAATAGCCAATTATTATCCGTTTCATTTAAATTTTGATTCCAAGTACAATAATTAACTCAATGAATTTCCGTTTCAATAAATATTGTTCTCTGTGTATTATCTTTAAATATTTTTGCAATGAGATATACACATATATAATGAGTAATATACACAAACAATTGTAAGAAAGAATTAGTTACAAATTGATGATGTTTCAAAATCCATTGATCGTTTCAAAAAAAAAAAATTGAGAAATTTTTCAGAAGAACGCAGATTAACACAATTGCTGATTCCTTTAATATTTTTGACTGTGAAAATTTTTAAAATAGTGAATGATTTAATTAAGCAATTTTTGAATGAATATTACAAGTTATAAAAAAACAAAATCAATTTTGAAGATAAAGTCACGTTAAAATAAACAAATATTGTCTTCTGTTTGTTTAAATTTATTTATCGTTAATATAAAAAATTCAAATATTTACTGCAATTTTATATTAATAAAAATCTACCTTCAAAATTTTACTTCAAATTCAGTTTAAATTACACTTTTTCTTTAAATCAACTAATGTAAATAATGTTTTAAATTGCATTATTTTTTATAGTGTTTACACTACAACATACAATACCAGAACACACGATTTTTTGCTGCTTTTGTGATTCAGAGATGTCTTGTGTAAACAATATCTCAAATTTGGATTTTTTCTTCAAATATAATATTTTTATTTACCTATTGATTCTCGTTCAATTTATATAAAGTTTGTTTTAGAGGTATTGTTAAACGGATATGATAATAAATAAAATGAAGCGAATGCGTCTATTTATATTACAAAGTTTATTTACAGTGCATAACAAAAAGTGTGGAGTAATTTTATATGCTCCAATTTTATATCCTTTATCCAAGCAAAGCTTATTTCGGTTAAAAAACATATTTAAAGGACTTTTTTTAAATTTAAAGGCCTCCTTTCAAAAATAGTTCCATATAGGAATTTATTTTTAAAACTTTTATTGATTTTGATTTTTATGTGCAGTGTGTCCATAGTTAAAATTAACTTACTCGGACCTATGTAGAACCTGATGTATTTTTTTAGTATTGTTATAAGAGTAATGGAGAAAAGAAATCTGCAGAAAAAAAAAGTTTTAATGTTTACTACAAAAAGAAAATGCGGTTCATTAAACATAAATCGGAGTAAAATAAGTGCATTCAATCACAGACCTTATTGAGGCTGCGGTGGCCTAGGTTTCAATTCCCAATTGGCCTAGGCCAATTTCGGGACCAGGACTTTCGAGTCTGAATTGTTCCAGGCTCGAAATCCAATTCCATTGAGGATCTGTCGTGTATGTGGGCCTGTTGCACGTCAAATAATACGTAATGGAGAAACAGGCAGTAGTGTTCACAAAGTTTTGCCTAAAGTCAAGATAACTCCTACTCCATGGCAAAGACCAGAAATAATGTTCGTCACGGGCCACGACCCATTTCCGACATATCTTAAAGGATTCAACATCAGAAGCAGCGATTCCTGTGGCTGCGGAAACCTGGGAAACCCCTTACACTATGCTACAAGTTGCCTGTTTACAACATCATACCACCTAACAAAGCCGTCAGATGACCTATAACCACTTTGGTGGGAAAGAGTTATGAACAACAAGAATTCTAGAGCGAAAATCAGAAACCTCATCCACTTCATCGCGGAAAACGAAACACTCTTATTTCTAAAAGATGGTGACAACAACTAGCCACAGACTCAATTAACCCTATGTACTCATATCCTCTCTTCTCCCATAAGTCACGACACTCTCAAATTCAACAACACAACGACCTGAAAGACTTAACATAAAAAAAAAATATTATATTCTTTTGTTCGAAATGTCCTGTTTTTTGTATCTTTATAAAACAAGTTGTATTTTTTTTTGCTCTGGCTTTTTCAATAAAGTTTCACGCATACCTAACCAACCGATAGGGAGCCGTTCTGGATCCGAGTTCGGGGGTATGCTGTGGTATAAAAGTTCAGGTGTCTTCCTAGTCATCTGACCAAACGCCACCTTGAACCCCCGATACCTATGACTACTAGAGCCACCCCATCGGTTTTAAATGGGCACAAGATGGATAAAGCACGAACACCAGAGCCGACGCCCCTACAACCAAACGCCCGAACCAGTTCATTGAAAGCAACGTCATCTGTTCGCGGTTCAAAATTACGAGGTCCGTTCCAAAATAGCTCTCGTGTTGCTTCAAAACGGAACGTTAACTAAAACTAAACACAGCATTTATTCGATTTGATTTACGTCAAACGCATATTCAAAACCCGTTATGACATATTTATTATCGCAGGAAGAGATTCTCGGGAATTGCAGCCGCATCGTGTGTTATGATTGCTTTCAATTCAGGCATAGTCCTATGTTTCCTCCATTGACACGACCTTACAGAAATCACAAGGATTTAAGTCAGGAGAACAATAAATCCAGAGATTCGAAAGGAACTTCTCTAAGTTATATGATTTTCTCCAAAGTGAACACGAAACATTTCCTACGCTCGTCGACCGATATGATCTGTTGCGCCATCTTGCGTGAAAGTAGTATTCTCTAAACATTCTCGTTTCTTGTAGGGCAAGCACAACTTCCTTCTGAGGAATTTCGCAGGAACGAAACACTCTTTTTTCAAAAAGATGGCGACAACAACTATCCACAGACTCAATTAACCCTAGGTACTCATCTTCTCTCTTCTCCCATACATAAGGCACCACCCTCTCAAATTCAACAACACAAAGACTTAAATTACTAAATATTATATTCTTTTGTTCTAAATGTCCTCTTTTTTGTATCCTTATATATAAAACGTAATTTTTTTGCTCTGGCCTTTTCAACAAAGTTGCACGCATACTCAATCAACTGACAGGGAGCCGTCCTGGTTCCAAGTTCGGGGCTATGCTGTGGTGTTAATAAGTACGAGGCACTAGTGATAGAACACTTGGAACTTTAATGGACTTGAGAATTCGTCTCCCCCAAAGGAAAAAAAATGGCAAAAAAATGAAGTCAGCAGTAAATGCACACCTTACAGTCACATAATCAGAACTTCAAAATTGTTCATGCACAACATTGAGACTTACAGTATCCCATAATGACAGTTAAAAAGATTCCTGTTTCTTCTAGATAAAATACCCTTCGACTGACTAAAGAATTTTTCAAGGGCTTGCACTACTATCAGCTATTATCACCATAAACCAGCAAGCAAATTCAAAGCTGTCTGAAAATGGCAGGTTTGTGCAATGGCGATCTTTCGTACTGCATACCATGGGACAATCAATTCATATGACATTGCTCGAGGATTTGACGAAGAATGTAGGGAATAGAATGCTTTGTCAACCGTAGCAAAAGTGATTTCTTCCACAGGTTTGCTTGAAATTTTTTCTGCCCTCTTCCTGGTAACACAGCCAATTCCGAGTCTTTTAAAATCATGTAATAGCAGTTTTGAATCTTTCTTCTTGGTGCAGTATGGTCAAATGCGGTTCCTTCGTTAAAACTGCTAACCAAAAAAAATCATTCTTTGACATAGATCCTTTTCACGAATTTTCCAAACGTCCATATTCTCGAGAAGCCATTGGAACTATTCCTGCAGTTTTGATGAAGCACATTGACCAATAAATCTTTATCCGTTTTCCCCAAAAGCATTGCAAAGAATGATTTTCAGACATCGAATGCTGCCATTGTCAAGGTTTCCTTATTTGTGCAACATTTTGTCTAATATTTTGGAAAATCATTGTCTGGTGGTGGAAATTTCAAATATTTTTTTAATTGCTGATTCCTTTTGCGCATGGTCCACATTAAGTGTATGCAAACTTCAACGAAATACGTCCACCATAACGGTCTCTCTAGGAACACTTCTGAATATTATGAATTTTTAATTATTACCACTCTTTATGAGCAAATAAGACTTCTTCGCAATCATCTTGAAAGAAAATATACTTTATAGCATATACTTTAATATACTAATAGCATATACTTGATTTCAAACAAACAAACTCAATATCTAAAATCTTTCTGAAAAAATCTGCTTATAAAAGACTACATTTATAAATACAATTTTAGTTAGAAGCAATAAAAAAATTGTATTTCATACAGTTTATCGTGATTCCAAGAAAATGCATCCTATTATTACAGGAAGCTTCTCGGAATCACTTCTAAAATTGTCTATCTGCGAACGAAATTGAAAATCTCGGAATCACTTCTAAAATTGTCTATCTGCGAACGAAATTGAAAATACATTGTCTCGCATTTACTCCAAAATGAGAAGACGATGAATACTATTCTTATTACAAACTATGTGCTATTTATATCGTATAAAATTTTTCCTGGATGTCAATGATGTCATTTTCTTCAATAGAACATCAGCCGATTCGAAACAAAATGTTCGAAAAAAAGAGTAATAGTGCCAAAAACTTTCAAATCATATCAAAGAACTGATTGCTCAGCATTTTGAGAGTACTTAGAACTTTCAACCACAACAATTGAAATAATTACATTGTCTATCTCATTAATTAATTTGGAGGAATAAAAAGAATCGCTGGAATTTTCTGTCAAAGGAAACTAAAAAATAGGGTGAATAAGAAAAAGTTTCAAATTCAGCACTAGAAATTAGAATGTATTTAAAATATATATACAAAAGAATTCTTAGCATTATATGATCATGAATGTCTGCTCTTTTATTAAATTGTTAATACGTTTCAAGCACTAATAAATTACACATTAAAGAAAGAATTTACGAATTAAAATAAAATTTAAAAATGTGTTTCTGTTCACCTCAAACAGTATTTCTAGTGTTGCCATCATAACAAATCACAACTTTCCTATTAGATTGGTTTCGTTCATTTTCTGTTTACAAAAATAAACTTTGAAACATCCATCTACTTTATCAATGCCATCACGCAGAAAATATTCGAACGTTTCGTTTCTATTCAGGTTTTTTCATGGTACGTACATTAGACATGCTATCATTGGTATGAGCACGTTGGAATCATCTGATGATTGGTTGTATGAGATTGGGTGTAATTGAATTCCTGATAAGAAATCTAGTTTTATTGAAATTCAATTCTGTTTTATATTCAATAATGAAAAGGATTTGAATGCAATCTAAAAATAATCATGTAGTTGAGTCCGTTGAGAGAAAGTATGAAAACAGAAATACACTCTGTCCCAAAAGTTTATAGAATCTAGTAAAATATATGCTTTAGCAAAACGGAAAGGCACCAATAAAGGCAAACACCAATTATAATTATGTTTATTCAAACCATATGCAATTTGCATTCAACGAAATATTTAGAAAAAATAACAATTTGTATTTCAAATATATAACAAAATGGAAATATTAGGTGTCCCAAAAGTTTATAGAAAATATGACATTTCAACTAAAGGTGCTCAATACAATGTTCTTAATAGTTTAAAGTCTTTCCATTTCTCAGTATGACATCGTAAACACGTTTTTGAATCGACATAATTAAGGTTTGTAATATCTCTGGTTCCAAGTTGTACCATGCGATTTCAATGGCTCTCTTCAAGGCATTCACTGAATAAAATTGCCCTCAATTCTCATATACCTTCCAAAACATAATGTCCCACACATTCTCAATCGGGTTTAGATCCGGGCTCATCGGTGGCCACTCAAGAACAGTAACATTTTTTGTGTTTAAATAATTTTTTGTAGCATTGGAAGTATGGATGGGAAAATTATCATGCTGATATTACCAATTTCGTCCCCCTAGGTTTCCTGTAAATGGCATAAGATGATTTTCTGATGTTTCTATGAATTTAGGAGAATTCTGTTGGCCACCTAAAAAGGCCAAACTCACTTGACCGTTGAAACAGAAAGCCGCTCACACCATCGCAGATCCACCACCACTTTGCCTACGAAAAAAGCTCCTGGGCTCTTTTCGTAAATCATGCCAATATTTTATATTCCCTTCAGGTCCATCGAGGTTCCATTTTTTATCATCACTGAAAAGGACAGCCATCCATTTATCACCATATGATATATGATTACGAGCCCATTTTAATCTCTTACTAATGTGAAGCTTTGAGAGTGGTAATCTGCGAGCCATTTTTACTTGGATCATATAACCAGATTCTATAATTCGTCTATGAACAGTGTTCTTGTAGATTTGCAACCGGGAAGCCCTAGTAATTTCGCGAACCGACATTTTCTGACTTGAAGCCATTCTTTGCATCCGTCTACCACTGAGAATATCCGTCACACGTGGTCTTCCCGAACGAGGGTTTGGCTCATATGGCGTTTCACGAGTTAATACACGATAAATCATACTTTCAGAACGATTTAAAAGTTTCGATATTTTCTTAATAGTCTTACCGAGCAATTTCAAATGCAGAATTTTACTCACTTCTTCATTAGAGAGCTGCGAAGCTTTAGGCATCTTGAAACGCAGAACAAACGACCGCTTTCCTTTTCTAACAACGTATTTATTAGGCTCCGAATCGACGTCATGATTACCGATACCATATTTGCATAAAATTGCATTTGTCTATAAACTTTTGGGACAGGTTATTTTTGTTTATTCTACGATTTACAAATTGGCAATAAATATACGGGGTAGAACTACTATTTTTTCAATATAATAGGCATAACATATCTATACAGTAAGTTACATCGAAGTACATCATATACAACAAAAAATATAGGCAAAATACAAGATTCTATAAACTTTTGGGACAGAGTGTAATGGTATACTTAATGAGAATTTATAATATTTATTTAATCAGATGACATAGATAAAATTTCAATAATTCTGAAGATTGACCGTTTCTGAAATCAAATTTCAACGAATAGGGGAAATTAGACAGTTTTTAGGGGTTTTTTTAATTTCTTAGTTTGATTGTTATGCCATCGTTAAGTAACTGTCTATCAGCTTTTTAATTACAAAAAAGAAAATACAGAAAAAGCAGAAGAAGTAAACAATAGTGATAAAACAAACTTTTTGCGCGCCAACACAGTAGCATCCACTTATTGCATTATCAATATTGTCTGAAGTTAACTAACCAATTAAGATACAATCAAACAACAAAAATCATGCTTTAATTAAAATTAAAACAAAATAAGATAAAATAATAAAAATAGATAAACCTTCTGTTTTTTCTGTATTTCCCTTTTTGTAATTAAATATCTTTCTTTTGTATTTTATTGGAAGTTGCTGCATTTTTGCGAAATTCTGTATAATAAAAAGTTTAATTTGTAATATCTCTCTTTAAATTATTTCACTTGTACTTGTTGTTTATCAGCTTCGTATATGTATATATATATAGTCATCAAAAATTAAAAACATTTTATTTAATATGAAAGCTTTAAAAATCGAAATAATGCGATAAAATAATTTTTTTCCTTTTGTTTCGGCTGACGATTATGTATGCTTACGTTTTTATAAATATTTACAGAAAAGAAAGAATAATTTTCACAGTCGGTGAAGAACTTTTACGAAAGAAACATATGAGGATTGTTTATCATGGCTTTGAGTGAAACCCATCTAGGCTCCTTTGATGCACTTTTGATATATTTTATTATTATGATTTAAGATGAAAACATTGAAAATCGAAATAATGCGATAAAATAATTTTATTCCTTATGTTTCTGCTGACGTTTATGTATGCTTACGTTTTTATAAATATTTGCAAAAAAGAAAGAATAATTTTCACAGTCGGTGGAGACCTTTTACGCAAGAAATATATGAGACTTGATTGTTTATCATGTCTTTGAGTGAAACCCGTCTGGACTCCTCTGATGCACTTTTGATATATTTTATCATTCTTATTATGTTTCCAAAACGATCGACATAAAAAAATTTCCATTTTTTTCAGAAATTTTGAAAATAATCTTTGTGACCAGACATAGCGTTTTAGTAACCTCATTTCATGTAAACACATAATTCATTTCAACCATAGTAGCATTTCTTCAAAATCCTGATCCTCATCTAGCCTTAAGATTAAGAATATAAATCTCATCTGTCCTCTTAAGGATTTTGAGGCAATAAAATATTCAAGAAAATATAAGGTCTGCCCAAATAAAAAGGAGACTACAGTTATATGTAAAGAAATTTTAATAACAATATTCTAATTACAGTTCTCGTGGAACAGTACAACTATAAATAATCGCCATTGACATTGATACACTGATCCCAGCGCATAGGAAGGGAGTGAATGGCTTTAGTGCAGAAACTATGAGGTCAGGCAAACTCCCATTCTCACCGCATTCTGATTCTCTGACAGATGCTTGGGCACCGACTGTGCACAAATTTTGCCATAACCAAGCTTTCTGAGGATTACGTGATGCACAGTTCCTTTGCTTATCGACTGTTCAACAGCAATTTTACTTGTGGTGATCCAACGATTCTGCCGTATGAGCTCATCTACAGTCGAAATCGTGGAGCTGTTGGTCAAAACGTGCACCTGCCAAGGGCGTGGCAAGTCCTTGATGTTTACGCGTCCCGCCTCATGACGCTGACAACATCAGAATATGGTGCACCGTGCGAGACACTGCTCTCCGGACACCACTTTCACCTTGCGATAAATTTGTGAAGCATGCTCCCCTTTTGCGCGAAGAAATTGGATAACTGCTCTTTGTGCTGATCGGGAGAAATCCATCATGCAACGAACTGCAGAAACAACGCTCCAGAAATGAGGATATTGATGCGAAGCCGTTAACTACGCCGGTGCAACTGGGAACACCACCACGCCATCTATCGGCCAGGACATTAACTCACTGGAATTTGGTACAACGCCGATGCAGCTAAGGTCTCCTATTCATTTGGTACGCCTTATACTTTTCCATTTTGAAGACCACAGATTTCTAACTCTTCCGACCGCTCAAGAGGTTATGTCATCTTGTCTTATTCATTAGCAATAAACCCGATTATCACATTTCTAGCGATACACTGAAGTAAAACTATCTATAGACAGATGAGCGATGCCTTAAATTAGTTGCTCGAGGAGATTACTTATACTATTTATCTCGTCTGAAGCGGATTAAAAATTAAATACTGCTGGTCCAGCATCAATAGTACCCATCAGGAATAGGTTAATTAAATGTTGCAGAATATCAAAAGAGGAAATATTTGATAAGTCCGTAAAATTGTATCTGTTTTATGACAAAATTAAAACCAGAACATTTTTATCTGTAATTTCTTTAAATGGCTTCGATAAATTAAGCTACAGGTTCTTTATATCGGGTTACAAATCAAAGAAATGCTTCATATCTGTTGCATCTAATGCACACAAAATCAGTTTTATAGTTATCTTTAAAAGATTACCGTCTAGACGCAGTACTTACATTCTTTCAGCTGTGTATCAGACATTCCTATAATTGCAGACACAAATTTTCGAAATTCCTAGTTTGAATTTGTTTAAAATAACTCTGAAATAACCTGCGAGGTTATTTCAACCATTTTATGTTTAAATAATATTCATTACAGCTACAGAAAAGTTCTGTCACAGCATTTATTAGAAAGAGTTGCCCCTATTTCCTTCGAGTTAATCAGGGATATTAATAGTCCGTTCTGTTTCCCAAAATTATTAAAGAATGCAGAGACAAATAATTACCTTTCATTTCCTATCAT